>JAJHUR010098326.1:0-20122 GCA_027495735.1 Lutjanus campechanus | reverse complement strand
GGGAGAATGAGGATGGATGGTGAGACAGAAACTGGGAGAGAGGTGGGTGCAGGTCAGACGAAGAGGTGATGAAATGAAAAAGGGGGAGGTGGATGAAAGGATGCAGGGTGAAGGACAGGTTAAACCACAGGGGCAAAGTGGTCTTTGAGGATAAAGAGGCAAATGGCGTGCACAGATATATGAAAGGCTGAATGTGTGGGTGTGGTAATGATTGGCTTACAAACATGAAATTGCTCACTTAAAGGAGAAATATATAACATAATATATCTACTGTAATAAACCAGAAAATTAGAATGATAATTCATTAGATATTAAGGAAAGATGCTAAGTTGAAGAATGCTACAACTGCGGTGTCCTTGTTTGAAATTCCTCTCTTGGCCCGTAACTTGTGTTATTATTTGCCTGCTTCGCATAAATTAGAGTTCAAATTAATGCAGAATGTTCGCTGAATGAGTAAATGTCTGTTTATGAGTTCTTAAGAAATCGTCAATAATCTTTTTGAAGGAGCAGATGTTTATAATGGTTAAATTGAGCAATTTGTTAATGGAGTTTGGCAGGCAGTAAGACAGGCAGCCACTTAACTCCTGTGTATTTTCAGAGCAGTGGGCTTCCGTTTTCAGGATAACAGGCTTGTCTTTACATTGACAGGCAATTGACAGGTTAAAAACAGCTGATCAGCTTACTGTGAAGGGCTCATCATCACTTGTTATGGTCAATTTCTAATGTTGTGCTTGTCTGGCGCTCCTGCAGCCTGCCTGAGCTTCCTGAGGAAGCAAGGCTGAATCCGATTTCAACCTATTTAATAAACAATCTCTTGCTCCAACTCTAGATTGGTACTCATTTTTGGTCGTGCAATTGCTACATACTGCTCCTTTAATGCAAAAAAGTCAAGATGAAGCAGAAGAACAAGAGTGATTTGGTGTGAGGGTCACCAGTGAAGGAAAAAGTACAATATGAGTGGACATACACACAAATATAAACATATATACTCTTCTTACTTGTGCATGGTGCTGAGGGTGTGTCCAGGGGGGTTCTGAAGTGGTCCTCCTCACACACACACACCACTGATCCTTCCTCCTCCGCGACACTGTTGGCTGGGCATGGAAAACACTCCTGCTGCCTGGAGGACATCTTGTAAGAACCAGGAGGGCACGCTGGAAAAGGACACACAAAAATACAGTGCGTTTAGACATGTTCAGTAATTCCTGCTTTCCTTTAGCTCAACAAGAGAAATCCCATCGAGGGCTGTATTTTGAGGAGATTTCTGCAGAGGGGATGAACACAAATCACACTGTTACGTAAAAGAAATTTAAAACCATGAGCTATTCCTACAAAGAGGGTAATAAAAGTTCTTCAGCTCTTTTAAAAATAATTTAAAGCCATTTTATAATCACTGCAGCACTGAAACTCCAGTATTCCACTAAGCAGAGCTAGAGTAGCATTTTAAAGTCTATGAAAAAACCACTAATCTCCCTTTTAATTCATGGGAGAGAAAATTAAGAATGAACAGAGGGAAGAAAAAAAACAAAAAGCAAGTGAATCCACAGGGAAGTACAGACGAGATAAAAGATATGATTAAGGGAGAAAAGTAGAGGAGACTTTGGCTTAATCCATCTGACAAACACAATTCTCACATTACGTGTGATCAGTGGCCTTGGCAAATGGCATCAAAGGCTGCTGCTGGATTGAACCAGCTAAGGCAAATGAAAACAAGCTGAGGCAATGTGCAGGCACACAACTGCAAAACCCCCAAAAGTTGTTGTTTTTCACATTTCCTACTTTACTTCTCCCTTGCGTCCTCTTTTAAAGGAAATCTGAAACTTTCATCAACAGATGCTGTCCCCCCTCGCCTTTTTAAAGCGATGACCACTGGACAAAACATCCACAAAATAATTAACAGCACTTATAACAATCAACACTTTGGGTGTTGCACAAGCAAATTTTAAACCCAACCTGGACTTTCTAAACTCCAGTTTCTTTTGGAAATCCTAGAGAAAGCTGTACAAATACAATTGCAGTCATTACCACAATTGCAATCAATACCACACACGGTATTTTAGAGATTTTACAGTCTGGTTTTAAAGCCCTCCACAGTTTTCAACAATCTTTTATTAGCTACTGACTCTGTAATTCCATCATATTTATGCTTTTAGATCTTTCAGCTGCATTTGACACAGCTGACCACAAGATTCTCATCTCTCACTTGGAGCAGTGCGTGGGCATTAGAGGTACTGTGTTGGAGTGGTTTAGATCCTCCTCAGCTCCTCTCCCATGTGAAGTTCCTCAGGGTTCTCTTTTCTTATTTTATGCTTCCTTTCGAGTCCATTCCATTCAACTATTACCCAGACGACACTCAAATTTATCTGCCGTTGGACCAGAGCAATGTAAACTCTCTAAAACCCCTGCTGGATAGTATAAAGGATATCAACCCTTGGATGACCTTAAACTTTTAAAATTTAATGAGAGCAAAACTAAAGTGCCGATATTTGAGCTGATACATGGACCTGTGTACCCTGAATCCAAATCCATCCATCCATTTGGGCATGATAATGGATAGTGACTTTTAACTGGACAAGCAAATAAACTCTGAAAACTACCTTTTTCAAATTGATGCTTTTATCTAAGGTCAAGTCCTTTTTATCTTTTAGCGATTTTTAATGGCTTTCACCTGCTTTTATCATGACCAGACTTGACTATTATTACACACTTTATGTTGGTGTCAGCCAGGCCTCCCTTTATTTCATGTTATGCTATGTTATGTTATGTTACGTTAACATAACATAACATGTTTATATTCTTCCTGGTCAACTATTGGTTTCAATTATTTTATTTTATCTTATTACATCTGATTTTTTTCTTCCTTTTAAATGATTTTAATTCTCATGTCTTCATTTATTTTATTCTGCATCCCAATCCCAGTATTTTTATGCATCTGTTCTTGTGGCTGCAACTTTCATGGCTCACTCTCTGTGCAGCACATTGTGCGTCCACCTGAAATGAAATGTGCTATATAAATGCTTGCTTGCATGTTTTATAGTGGTTTTTTTTTTTACTGTTTTTTGCTGTATTTGCTTCTAAAGCACTTTGGTCAACCGTCTTTGTTTTTAAATGTACTCTATAAATAAATTTGGATTCGACTGGATTATTTGCCTGTTTCCTTCCAATATCTCCCTCTACAGTCAGTGACACCCAATTACAAGACAGAAGACGACGAAAGGTGAGAATGTGGGCGAGGATGATAAGCACCCATGACCTTACATGTGCAGCACACAAGACTACACACCATGTAACAGAAGCTTATCAATGCATGTGTGACAACGGGCGGCGCGTGAACACACAGAGAATAAAACAGGTTATTTTACACTCTCCCTCTATGCAGTTTCATTTTCCACTTGCCGTGCCTTTGTAGCAGGTGATAATGGGTGTGAAATCAGGGAGCCGGCTATCGCTCGATGCTCCGCTCCGGTCTCCTCTCTTCTGAGACTGTATTCTAAACAGCCGGTCTGCTTTAACAACTCTGGCACACTCTCCCTCTCTTTTCCTCTCTCTCCTCTGCTCTCTCCGAATACATCTGTCTGTCTTATCCTTTTCATATTCTTCTTACCTTTTGTGTTCTTCTCTTTCTTTGCCTTTCTCCTCCTCCTTGTCTGTCTCTCATCTGCCCTTCTTGTCTTAATCCCCTTAATTTAAGTGTCTCTCCCACCTCCAATTAGAAGCACATAACCTCCAACAGGCTTCCTTCTCCATGCAGAAACACCCCAGGTTTGAGCAGCTAGAAGGATAGGCTAGATAATTGATGGTTAGATACCTGGACTTACTGGATAAATACATGCCCTGATGTAAGAAAATAAAAGGCATTGCAGAGTTAAAGACTTCAACCATCTATCCATCCAACAACCATCCATCATTTTCCTGTTTGAGGACACCTCAGGGAGCAATCTCACCATTGGACACTTACCAAAAACCAGAAGAGAGGACTGTTTAATGAAGTCGAGACAGATAATTAAAGTAATCGAGAAGATTTATCCAAGGTTGTGCTGACTGAGTGGCTAATATGACTAATATAGTGACCTTAGTAAGATAAATTATTAAGTTTTTTCCTCATTTTCACTTTTTTTCCCCTCACTTTTTTCTTGTTAAGTTCAAGTTTAAGTTTCCTTATTCAACAAATGGCACCGCAAGACAAAACAATGTCAAATGAGGTGCAAATACTGCCATTTCCAGACTATCAATTAATGTTCATTTAATGGCGATTAATCAATTAATGATTTATCATTAGCATCCCTAATTTGCCAACAGGTGAGAATAGACAGCCATTTGATCTCTTAGTTTAGCTATGAAGAACGACAAATTTGCCGTGAATTAGAGGCTGTGGTGGATAAATAGGTTAAGCGCAGGAATTTAAAATAAACAATGAACAACTAGAATTTGAATTTAGCGTGAAATTAGAAGTCAGAGTTATATTAGCTTTAAGCCCTTAGCTTTTTTCATTATTATTTTGACTTTTCAGTTACACATTGGAGAGGTTTAGGCAACTTGGTTAGCTTTAGGAAACTGTCATGGTTTGTGACTGCCATGAAGGTGTAAATAGCCACATTGGTTATTTACATCCCAAGTGCAAATAGCATTGTTGGCTATGGACACCTGGGCATTTGGGTCTCTGCCATGTTATCTGAGTTAAAAGGGTTTACTTTTTAATGCAATCAGAACAGTGAAGTTATATGACAACATTGCCATCTAAACATCAGGGGTTTAAACACCACACAAAATGAACCCCTGCCACCAATCATTGTGTATCATGATATCACGATACAGAATTTTTGAGAATTGATAAAGTCCCACAAAACATATTATTGCAATACCCAGGTGTATCAATACTTTCTTACATCCCTATAATATGCAGAGTGTGACCCTCGGCTATGTCATCATTACAATTATTATAAAATTTAGAGTAAGAGCAGAGATTTATGGCACCAAGCTAAACAGCAAGTGGAGTTTCATGTATAAGGATGCTGGAGCATCTTTCCCACCTCTGGCACTGTGTCACACTAGAATACAGTCAATTAGGCAGAGAGGAGACGACAGGTCTGTGTGGGAGGCAAGTTGAAGCACACACAGCAGGTGCAAAGACACACACAAAAGATGCTGTCCTAAAATGCTTCTGGCTCATGGACATTCATCAAGACACGAGCACAATAACGAAGGGGCCTCTGTTATCCCACCTCTTTTACTCAGCCACTCTAACAAAACACACACACGCACGCACAAAAGGCCTGCCATCACACATCGATTAAGCGGGCCTCGCCAGCCTCTCCGGGCTCAGACCACAGTGAGTGTGCATGCGAGTGTGTTTTGCGCCTGTGTGTACATGTGTGTACGCCTGTGAGTTGCGAGGCTGTAAGAACCTTGTAATCGACTTTCTAATATCTGTCATTACACAGAGAAAAGCCTCTCGCTTTCAGCTCACAGTACAGCCAAGCATCGGGACATAACAGAAACACACACACACACACCCTGTCAAGCGGCTCTGGAGTAGAGTCTCTTTGTTCCTGACCGTGCTGCCGCTATCCTTCCCTCGGCACGCCAAGGACATCAAGCGTGAATAGCACCCGAATCAAGGCAAAATTATGCATAGATCTATGAGAACAGGAAAGGGTTTCGCATTTTCTACCTATCATGCTTAAAAGCAGGCTAGCCATGTTCATCGCTGGCTACAATCCTGACTTATCTCTTCAATTCAGCGTGAATGCACATTTCGCCAGCCCACCTTGGAAATGTGTGTCTAATGATAGGGGTGTATCAAGACAATATGTGCGGCTCAGATAACAAAAGGAGCTGGCCCATCATTCTCCACAGCAAGGCATCATTCGAAGGCACGCCAACAGCCAACGCCAGGAAAGGTCACATCAGTCAAAATGGGCCAACAGCCATCTGCCAATGGGAGAATGTGGGATCTCTAAAATACATCCAACAGCGGGAGGAAAAGAAGATGCTTGTAAGGAAGACCACTCCAATCATTAGAGGACATGCTTTTTTCCCCCATCCCTTTGGCTTTTCATTGCCAAGGTATAGAAGTTAAACTGGAAGTGAGAGCGTCGGGGAGAGAAAAGGGAGAGGGGGTGGTTAGAGAAATAGAGAGACAGAAGGAGAGATCTGCCAGGACAGCTGGCAAACCAACTGATCAATTTGTCCTATGTGCCAACGGGGAGCCTCGATTAAATGGAACATGGTTGCACATGTACACACACACACACACACACACACACACACACACACACACACACACACACACACACACACACACACACACACACATATATACAGACATATTTCTTCAAGGTGTCATAATATAGATATGCAGTGACATGCCAAGTACTATAATGGAGGGTGGGGTGGAGGATGAGGCAGGAAACCAACTGCTGTGAGAGATAGTTAAGAGAGACAGAGACACCAACAGACACAGATGGTGTGTGAGAGACAGAAAGACGAGAGGCTGCGTATTGTACAAAGAAAGGACATTAAGCAGGGAGAAAGAGTGGACTCCTTAAGCTTGACAGATAGACAGAGGCAGAAAAAAAACGGATAACACAGACATATAATGCATACAGATGAGAAACACGGAAACAAGCAGTGATAGTGAGTGAGACTGAGGTCATCTGAGGGGATATAGGCAACCATATATAGTCTTTTGTTGTCCTGTCTACAAGGACTTAAGGAGAGGACTTTTAGTATCTGTTGGGCTCTATATGCAACAGTAGCACTGTTCAGAATGTAGAGCCTGTGGATTGTATGATAAAATGAGAAATATCACAGCAAAACTTGGTATCCTTCTAATCAGATAAAGGATCATTAAATATTCATGATCCAAATGACACTTCAGAGATTTCACCAGTTTCACCATCTAATGAACAAAAACTAAAAGGCCAAAGAATCCACATTTGAATGAGCTCACAAATTACTTTAATAGACTTTTGTCTTTGTGGGAGGAATCAATTTACAGTTTGCCCTTCTCTTATTTTCCCTTCCCATTCTTTTCTCTAACCTTAAACATGCCCATTAATAAATCATGAAGCACTTAATACAATAAATGCGAGCAATGAATTGTTTCTTTGCCTCCTTGACAGCACACATTAATTAATATTAATAACACCAAGAGAGGTTTGCTTTAAACACTTGCACACACACGCAGCTCAACCAACACACACATCCACCGAAGAACAAACACAAATATCCACACAAAACTGAAAAACGAACTTTTGTACGTATACACAATCAAGACAGACAGTCAGAAAATTACACTACAATTTTTGGGCTAGTTTTACCAGGCGTGGAACAAAAATAGAGAGAAAAAGAGGTGATGGCATGATGACGGAGAGATACAAAGGAGACTGGATGTGATTCCAGCAGGTGGAAATCAATAATTCAAAGAGCTTTAATTCAGATCAGTGCCCTCTGTGTGGCTGATGCTGATTCTGATGCTAATTCTTTTAGCTGGTAGGCAGCTTCAACACCCACAAAATGAATTCTCATTACCATCAAACAGCTTTGAAGGTCTCTTCTACTCACACACACACAAAACTCTAGGTCAGACAGGTAGGCGGGCTGGAGAGAAATGACTGATTGGTTCGTTTAAGTGTTGCAGGTTGGATCAAACTATAAAATTGTGAAATGATGATGTTATGGTAGCCTGATGAGTCTGACTTAAGTGGACCAGGTGAAATTGGACTGAAAGGGATGGTCCACCTGAAGAGAAAAAAAAAATAGTATCTACTAAATAATGGGACTTTGGCTGAAGAGAATGAGATTTGGACCAGAGTAAAATGTTTAAATAAATGAACTCCAGTCCAAGTGTAGAGTAGATTTAGAATATCCTGGAGCTTATGGAAATGGGATTGGAGGGTTGCCAGTGTGGATCCCCAGACTTGTGGTAGAAATGTGAACAATGAATGGAAAATCCCCTTTTTCCCAAGAAACAACTAGGAAAGACACATATACTGCTCCCTCTATTGATCAAGCAAATGTCAGTGGGAAGAGCAAAAGAATGTTTGTATCTGTAAGTCTTAGGATGGTGCTTTTAAGTAAACACAAATGTCAGCATTTATGTTTATAATGTAATGTTTAGCAATTATTATGTATCTTGTCATTGGTTTAGAACAAATTTGATCATAAAAAGTACTGGACACATATAGTTACATCTTAAGTTAGCTAATGCTAACAAAATGCTAGGTGACTTGTTACTCAACAATTTAAAAAACATTAGCTTGCTCGTTAGTTGGTGTTTTGCTAAAATTAGCTATCAGGTGTAAGTGGCAAGCTAACGACTGATGTGGATTAGCTTGTTAGGTAGCTAGAGTTGTGCTACAGAGCTTGGTACCTGGCTAATCATAGGTCATCTTGACCCTTTCCCGTTTCCAGTATTTAGATATGTTATGTGCTAGGGTCATCTAAGTTGATAAGAAAACAAAATGTTGAAGATGGTTAAAAGATGCTTACATATAAATAACATATAAATGCCTACATATAAATGCCTACAGTCACATCTCTATCAGCTAACCACTGATGTAGAAAAGCACAATCTACTTTGATTTGTTTTTCTGTGTTTTGAGTCTAAAATATCTCCAACACTAGGACATTTTAAGTTAGCTCGCTGTGACTAGCTCACTCAGTTGCAGACTGTTCATCGTTCAGTACGAGCTCTGCCTGGACGTCAAATTCATAGAATTCTGGGAGACAAAAAAATATGTATACTGGATATCTTTGTAGAACTGTTTAATTATTATGAATTATGAATTAATTATTCTGTGCTACAAGATTGTGGCTATGGGCTTAAAATTGCATTAGGCTATTAAATGTTATTCAAAACATCCGACTAGGAGATCTGGATTGGTACATGGACCAGTGACAATCCTCTGATATCCGATAATTGAGTTACATCAGCTAGCTAGTGTTTTTTTTCACATTAGTTAACTAAGGATGTAATTAACATAGTAACATATCAAAGTAGTCTACAGGAAACAGGAAAGAAGAAAATTAATCAAGCTTCCAAAAGAGGCAGGACTTACAGTAGGAGGGGTTCATTTTGACCTGATGATGGTGCTAGATAAAGTCAGCAGCTCACATAAGTTTTTCCAATTCATCCTGAAGGAAACATGAATGTCTGTATACAAATTTCATAGCAATCTTCCCAATAATTGTTCTCTGAAAACTGAAATGTCATTGTGGCACTATATAAAAAAAAGTCAAGGGGATCATTAAAATCTGCTGGAACATAATTTTGAACCTATGTTATTGGTCTCAATGTCAAAATGCTGCAGATGCCCTCCACTTGTGTAAGAGTTCTCTTATCATAAGAGTTCTCTTACGCAAGTGCAAGGCCTGTTTTCTGTAGAAATACAAAATAAATGATTCCTGTCAAGACTAAGCCTTGATAAATACTAAAAAATATACAGTAGCTGTACAAGTTAACTGCTTAGTTATTAATAAGACTCGGGAGGGGTTTTATAAAATGAAATAGATATGGAATTCTGGCTTTTATGTTCAGTAATATCTCTGAACGAATCTCAGAGCTTGAATGTGAAAAAATACATTACATTGTCTTGTCTACAGAGTGGCTTTGTTTCAGCAGCGAGACACAGAGCTTGAGAGCAGCTTTTCACACCAAAAACAATATCAAATCAAGAGCACAAATTAAGTAAGCACAAATTATTAAATCAGCTCCTCCTGGGCTCTGCACAAAACGGTGCAAATGTTTTCCAAGTCAGTACAGTTTTTTGGGGGGTTAAGTATCACATCTTCAGTAATAAAGCGTTGGTTTTCTAGTGTTATAGCCTGACATTAAGTGACTGATGAAAAAGGCAATTTCGTGACACTTTCCACGGTCTGCTTTTTGGAGACAACAATTTTCTCTCGCACTACATGCAGTGTCATAACCTGTCTGTGCGTCTAGCTGCTTTGAAGATATGACCAAGCCCTGAATTACAGCATAAATCCCTGTTATCAGCTCAAAGTAAAGACCTCATTCAAGTCTACCCACTGACTGGCTGCTGCCTCACAGTGTAATCGGGGAGAAAGCTCTGAGCCATGCCATTCAGGTCAACGCTTTGCTTTATCATTTTATTCTCTGTTCTGCCCTGGTTACCACAGACTGACATCACACAGAGAACACAGGAGGATAACTAGCGAACAATGCCGCCAGGGGTATTAATGTCAGCGGTGCTGTGTACGAGCTTTACGCTGGAGACATGTCTAATTCTGCCAACAAAGACACGCCGAATGCACACACACACACACACACACACACAAAGACACACAATTTCACACACTCGTATGAATGTAAACACCCACAGATTCATTCAGTGGCTTTCTCACACAGGCATACACTTAGAGACAGAACATTTAACAGTAGCAGAGTGGTTACATCACAAAACGGACACAACAAAGAGCTGTTGTGTTACATCACTGCACAGAGGTGC
Source organism: Lutjanus campechanus (assembly GCA_027495735.1). Lineage (NCBI taxonomy): Eukaryota > Metazoa > Chordata > Actinopteri > Lutjaniformes > Lutjanidae > Lutjanus > Lutjanus campechanus. Next base: position 9,650 of record JAJHUR010098326.1, on the reverse strand, counting down.
CAGGTCTCTGCTGTTTGTATCAGACAGAAAGTGCAGAGAGGAACCGACAGGCAACCATCCAGACAGACAAACAAACACAAAGGCACCTGAACCAGGAGAAGATCAAACACAATTGTGCCTACACTCAGTCGAATACATCAAACACATCCAGACACACAAAAACAGATGCAGAAAACAACCAAAAGATAGCGCAACATGGCTGAGATTTAGCATTTACATCAATTACATCTGACACCAAATATTTCTGTTGATGGACTGGACTTTATCATTTAAATACTTAGTTGGAAAACTCTAAAATAATAAAAGACTGTGATAGAGATATTTTGAATTGCTGGATTATTTGGGCTACTTAAGAAACAAGACTAACAGCTGTATTATAGTCTTGATGAGATGCATATACTGACGGCTACAGACACCACTGATGCCTATTAGTTCTGTTCACACTACTTCCTGGAGCCTGCTCTGAGGCCACATTCTGCACATGAGCAGTCGATCGGCGCCTGACCTACGCGTACGAGTGTACAGCTGAGGATTGCCATTAGGTTTGCAGGTCATGGTCATGCACCAAAGTTTTGGTCAAATTAGAATGCTGACCTGATGATGGCACTAGACTCAAATGGATGGTGGAGTTTACACCACAGCTGTGAGTTGCAATACAGTGTGGACAGCCCTTAAGGGCGTCTTCACACCTGAAATTCTAAACCAAGGTTCATGTTTTTGTCACGTTCTGTACAGTGGATTCAGTTTCACATTGCAATCATGCAATATGGTGTTTACATGGAACATGAGAAACTTGGTTATTCATATCCCTGTATACAAGATTCCTGCAGTATTCAGGTTTTGGATCATCTGTGTGCAGTCTTATCTTGATCTCTCACCATCTCAACCACTCTGTTCTACACCAACCTAAAATATTCAGAGACCAGTATACAGTGTTTATCTACCACATTATCTTGTTTATTATTACAGCACTCCAAGTGGTATATCCAGATTTCTGAGACCAGGATATTATGTTTACATGCGCAAAAAAAAAAACTTTATTCATGACCAGGATACTCATGCACATGTAATTGCATTCATTTAAACATTTGGCCCCTTCCTGTGTGCAAGTGCGACTCATTTTGTTGTGCTGCATTGTTTTTTCCTTTTTCCAGTTCTGACAATATTCTGCCAGAACTTCCTACAATTGGTCACACAAGAAACAAACCGAACCATTGTTCACTTTGATCTGGACCGAGACCGCCACTTTTTGTTGGACAATTCCACACCAAACAAGGTAGGTGTGACAGTACTTTAAAAGTCAGGAGTCATTAAAGTAATCACAATTTATCCTGAGCATATTAAGAATGTCTGAATTAAATGTCATCACCATCCACTCAATTGCTGCATCAAGACCCCAAATAATAGTCAGGGAATCACCAGTATCAGTGGGATTCACCCCCTGGTGACCAAGCATGTACAAAATTTCATGTTGAGATATTCTGGTCTAGACCAATGAGTTGGACCAACTGACAGACCAAGAGAGCAGAACCACCATGCCTATGGCAAAAAATGTGTTATAAAGGTAGCTGTTGTTGTAAGCCACTATTCTGTTTATGTGTAAAACATGCTTTACTGTATTTCGTTATGAAATATGCATAGTAGAGTATGTGGTACAAAACAATCTGTCCTTTTTTTCCAATGTGAATGTCAACTGCCGGAGGCCTTATGTAAATGGTTCCATAGGTGTACGTGTAGTATGGTGTGTATTTTAATCATAGTATTTCTTGTATAAATATATAAATAACCAAACGTATTTTCTCTTATGCGTACACATGATTAGATCAGACAGATGGATGGAGGATGCATATCCCTGGGCTTATTTTATGAACACACTGACTCACTTGGCTGAGGCTCTGACATGATACAAAATGCAACGTACACACGCGTATACACGCGGGCGTCAATCACGTACTGTTGACAGAGCCTCTTCTTCTTCTTCTCTTCCAGTGTTTTCACCGTTTCCTCTAATACCCGTGTCACTCTGACGTTTACCTTTCTCCCATCTCATCTTCTCAAATAGCTCTTGACTGCTATCAGCTCTGCTCTCCGCCAAATGCTGCCCACTCCCCCCACCCTCTCTCCCTCCGCCAGCCCCCCTGTCCTTCCTCCGTCATGTTTGCTCTCTCCCACCCTCCTTCCCTCCCTCTTTGTCTATTATTCGCCATCCCTACTTTTGCTCCAGCTATCATTTTTGCGGGATTTATCAGAGGCTGTGGAACAAAAGACTGAGAGGGAACAATTTCAGGATATTATCGCCTCCCCCTTTCCCCCCTACCCATCTCACAGACTGTTCATTTACATTTCGAGTATTTAGCTGTTGTTCTTATCCTCAGTGGGTGGCAATAAGCATGTATAGTGTCTAAGGGATTGAACTTAACCTCCTCTCCGTTTTTATCAAATGCATGGGTTTTACAGACTGTGCATTTAAGATCACTTCCAATAGCCGTCACATTCAGAAAAGTCAAAATAAATACGGCTGTTCATGGCTTTGAGAAGTATAAATCAAATTCAATTCACTCCTGTTGCGCTGGAATAGAAGCAGAAATCTCAGAGACATATTGTATATCTGTATGTGTAGATACCGCTAGGGCACATTTAAAAATATGCTGCTGTGTAATTTTACAAACATTTGTGTGACGTCTTCATTGTCTTCTGGTCTGGGATGCTCACCATGTAATCTCCATACCTCTTGTTTGATTCAGGCTCAGGGCCTCTGTTGCCTTTTTCTCATGCTTCCTGTTTGTATCTACTATCAACTATTTAAAAAAGGGATGAAAAAAAGAAAAAAACACAAAACAACCTTAAAATGACATCATCAGCTTAGGCCTCAAGCCTTAGGAGGTGTTGTGACATCACCAAACTCAGCGGTCGTGCTTCACAGCCCAACTTTCACATCATCAAACCTCACCTCAATCATGAAACCCTAAGTGTGGGATCTGCAACCTTGTCCAGCGGTCAGCGTGTTGAAGTGTGCAGTGTTTTTGTTTCACCGCAAGTGTGATGGATGGCTTCCATTTAGCTCAGCAACACAGGCATTTTATCTACGTCCACGCCTATCCTCGTAACATGGCACCTGCATGCAAGCACAGGTGTGTGTCTGTGTGTGTGTGTGGAAGAAGCAAACAGACACATTTAGGTTGCAGGCGGCCACAAGCACACACTCAAAATGCTAATATGCACAAACAGACACACTGCTGTCTAAGAATCCAAAAGCACACTGTAAAGTGGACTGACAAGAATAGACAAGACGGATGCAGAGAAAGGACAAAAGAAAAGAGATTTGGGAGAAAGAGAGATGAAAAAATTTAGCACCGATCGGTCAAGCCTGGCAAGGTGGCCGGCAGGCTCTCAGCCTTCACGTCCCACTGATAGCCATTATCATCATCGCCACCATCACATCCAGATGGACAGTGCCACACACACACACACACACACACACGCACACACGCACGCACGCACGCACGCACGCACACTCCACACTGCACACACCCAGCCTCCATAGAAAACAGCTTGCAGCAGGAGACAGGTTCAGTTAATGTTAGGGTAATATATTGCGTATGTGTGTGTGCATTTGAGCAATAGACAAGCACGTCCTCAGTCATTTACATTATAACCATATCAGCCGCAAGTCAGCAAACATGTTTGCATGTGAATGTCAGGCAATTTCAGGTCGAGCGCTCACGCAATGAGATTCAATGTTCTGCTCTTTTGCAACAGTCATGCTCTTGTGCTGCGTGCGTGTGTGTGTGTACGTGCGCCGTCTCTCCTGCCTGTCATACTTCACTAAAATACAATTCCACCTTCAAACTGAGAGCGAAGATAAGCTTAGGTAAGAGAAGTAATATTGATTGGTAATGCTGCCGAAGGTTATACACACAGCAGCATTTTAGACACTTACATCTCTCCCCATTTGCAATGGCAATATGTAATGTCATTCTTCACTACATCCAATTTTTCATGTATAAAAATGCATCAAGTGCATGTCTGCCATGCGTCTGTGCTGTGAATATGCTGTAAATAACAGCCACAGAGGCAAAGGAAAGTATTGGGTGAATATGTTGTCAATATATATATATGTTTGTGTACTTCTGTTGAAGACTGAAATAAAAAATAGAACCCTCAAACCGGGAAAACGGTGAGTAATCCTGGAAAAAAAAAAGTTTGTTGCAGCCGATTCAGATCATTATTCATTCTGACACATTCACCTACACTCTTAGTAATAAAGGTTTGAAAAGGGTTCTTCCTGAAGGGCTGAGGTTCTACCCTGAACCATTTGCTTCTGAAGAACCCTTTTTTTGAAGAAATTAGTCTTTGTAAGACTGAGGGTTCTATTAAGAACCATTTTTATCTAAAATCCTTTTAGTCTTTCTACTAAAAAGTCTTGTCAAGGGTTTTTTTGTATCATGATATAAAAGGGTTCTTGATAGAACCCCCTGACTGTGTTCTAGATAAGACAAGTGGAATGTAAAAAGGTTCTTGGTAGAATCCCTTTAATGGGTTTTACATAAAACCCTTGAAATATAAAAGGTTTTATGGTAGAACTCCCAAGCGAGTTCTGGAAAAAACAACAACTTTGGAATATAAAAAGGTTCTCAGTAGAACCCCCTTATTGGGTTCTGGATAAAACCATTGGAATGTAAAAAGGTTCAGGGTAGAACCCCCTTTGTGGTTTCTTGGTAAAATCTTTGGAATATAAAAAGGTTCTTGGCAGAAGACCCTAAATGGGTTCTAGATAAAACCATTGTAATATAAAAAGGTCCTGTGTAGAACCCCCTCATTGTGTTCTAGGTAAAAAAAAAAGGCTCTTGGTAAATATCCCTGAGTGAGTTCTTGTTAGCACCCTTCAAAGGTCGAAATGTTCTGGATAGAACCACTAAAAGGGATTCTGATTGAACCTTTCACAGGTGGTTCTAGGTATAGTCCTTTATTATGGGTTCTGGGGAGAATTCTCTGAAATGATTCCACGTGGCACTTTCATAAAAGGCTCTAACAGGAGCCAAAGGGGGACAAGCGAAGAACCCTTTATGGTTTTGTTAGCACCTTCAGTTCTAAGAGTGTAGATCTTAGATTTACTAAACATGTAATAATATATGCAACTGGAAGTTAATCACATTCATTGGTGGGAGCATTAGGGAGGATATGGAGAGCTGACGAGAGTTTTTGTTTGCTTGCAGACCCTCATTTGTGTGTGTGTGTATGTGTTGAACATGGCCTGCTTATGGAAATTAACAGGCATAATCTCCAGCCTGCAGTCTGTTGTGACACGCCGATTTCATTTGATTCTTTTGAATCAGCTATTCAAATCTGGGATGTGAACTTGAATGAGCCTCGCCTACTAATGACATCCCATTTTCATTTGCCTCATCCAAATCAGCCATTTTCATAAGGACTGTGACCCAGATATAGACAAATCGGCCTGATAAATTTGATTCCCAAGACCGCAGATAGATGAGCGCTGCTGCATATCCTTAAGTACAGCGGAGAAGAGGAAAACGGAGGAAGAAAAAAAACTGTAGAGCAGTTCATTCAATCCAGTATCTTGTCCGTTTGTTAAACGAGAAGAGGTCAAGGGTAATCAGATAGCTCCTCAACCCTGAAAGACACACCTATTATAGTCACTTAGAGGGGACCGGGGTGGAGAAAGGTGCATACCTCTGTGTGCTTCTGCAGTGTAATTATGTATATGAGTGCCTATATGAGGACGGTGCACATCTTTTACAACATATTAGTGTCTAATGTATGTGAATGAAAAAGTGTATGCTTGTACATGCATTACAGCCAGAGCATTAGAGGTACGTACTCTAGTTGCAAACATTAGTCTGCTGACAGAGTCTGTTGAAAGGAAACCACCTTCTGCTTCTAATAGAAACCATTGTACATTGTAATCCACTCCAATACAGCAGTGCTGTGGTAAATACAACCTTGTGAAACTTACAAACTGTATTTTTACACAGTCCAAAGAAGGTGTTGATTGTAATATTATCACCCTTCATATTATTCTACTGGTTTGCATTATGTTGGAAGGTGTTTATATGATTTTTGTTCCTCCAGTGAAGCAGACAAAATATGAGAAACACCCTTCAATATCCCTGCGGAAGTTACAACACAGTTTTCATCAACGTGGGCTCACTATTTGGCAAGACTGAGTTATTATGTACTACTAATCAATATTACTAATACAGGGTTGCAAACCTTGTTCATTTTCCTTAACCAATAGTTAACAATCAATTAATCAATCATAATTAAAACACACTTTTTTAATTGATTCTTTTTTCTTTCTCTTTTAGTTTTTTTTTTTTGCTCCACCAGACAAACAATGTCAAAAGAGTCAGAATTAATGCCATTTCTAGCATATCTAAGTTCTGATAAATACATCAATTAATCATTAATATCACTATGCTGTGAGTTACTAACACGCATAACTGACAAAAAGGAGCCTTACTGTAAAGTGTAGAGTATTACCAAAGTCAAATATGGTAATTTGATATGTTAATCTGATATAACAAATGAAATGTTTTGATTATTAAGAAATGCTGACACCAGTTAAATGCTAGTAACTTATTAACAAATATCTGATGAAGCTAACAGGTATAAATGCTGACTGATGGAAAAGACAAAATCAACTCAGTAAGCAATGAGATCTGAGGCTGAACAATACAGACAAATGTGGGCTCTCTATTTGGCAAGGAACAAGTTGTTGTAGCTTATTAATGATTTATAAAGTACTTAATATAATAATGTAATAAATAATAGCCGAATTATAAATCATTTATTAGAATAGTCTTATAGTAAAGTGGTACCAGGTTGGGTCAATGGCAAGCTAATTGGCTAACCCAGAAGCTCTTTTTAGAGACAGTATGAGGACGACATTGACCAACATCCCGGCAGATAGCCTCCGTCCTCTCTTCAGCCAGTTCGAGCCAACCCAAATGCATCAACATTTTTAACTGCAAAGTGACTGATGAGATTTAAGCAGCACAGACATGACATGAGCTGTTTTTAATATTTAATGGGACCTTCGTCACGTGTTTACTTTACTACCGGCTGTTGTTGTTTCTTGTGTTTTTTGGGTCGAAGCCAAATTTTCACACCGGTGGACACTAAATATGTTCTATTCTATTCTATTCTACTCTGCTTTACCCACAAAGTGCTGTTTCGAAATGCATCAGTCAAGACAAATAACTAGTGTCAACAAAAACTGAACGATTTAAGTGAGGCGGCATTTAATGCAGAGCTGTTGTATTGCATTGGGTTACATCATGCAGGTGTTTATTTTTCTCATCACTTACTTTACTTTCCGGTTTGCTTGACAATGCGAGTGTTCAACTCACTTCTTTGTCATTTTTCCCTTCGTCTCTGTTCTGTCTCCATATTTCTCTCATGCAGACACTGGGAAACACAATGAAATCCTCACTGATTCACCTACCCGACCCTCACTTGACATCTAACCCATCTGTGTGAACCAAAGCCAAAAGGTCAGATCTCAGCTGTCATACGAAGTCTTTGGGGAAAACTGGAAATCAATATTTTTCTCCTTTTCTTGTATACACAAACATGTAATTTTGTCAGGTATTAGGCTTGGTTTACCAAAACATTTTGTTCTATAGGTGTCAAGTCAACATCATTACTATTAAATGCATTCAAGAAATATATTGATCCTGAAGCAATTGATAATGTTGAGTCCCATTTTTGATGCAGCAAATTTAAAAGAATGCCAGGCATTTTATCTGCCTCCATACAAGAGTAAAAGAAATGCAATTCTTGATAAGGTGCGCTATCAACCTGTCTAAAAATGGTCAGAAAAGTGCAAGAGGACACTCTAAATACATGTTAGTAACTACTCATTTTAGAAGTTCCAATCAGACGTCTTTCTTGCAAATTCATTTCCACCACGACTTTCTATGATTTCTACACTGCAGAAAAAAAGTCCTGTGTTCAGCTGACCATCAAATGTGAATCTAATCCCTGCTCATCACCCTGATCCAAAGTTATTAAAAAGCTGAACGGGTGCAGAGATGGATGGATATAGTTGTAGGGGGTCACTTGGACCATAAGGCTGATTAAGTGTTTTCACTGGCGGGGGGAGTCACGGTCACAGCATACGACAGTTAAAATATTTTTGGAGGAGGTAGACCGCCTGTGTGTGTGTGTATGTGTGTGTACAAGACCCCATGTGATGATGAACAGTTGGTCTATCAAGGAGATGGATGAGGTGGGCCGTTCCTCCAACCCCTCCCAGCCCCCCCACCGGGTTTAACGGCTGAGCTGTATGTCAGGGATCAACACGCATACATAAACATGGACAACAGCATGTGTGAGGCTCATCGTACTCTGCTCTTACTGACTTTTATTGAAAAAATGCTGCTATTTTTTAAGAAGAGAACATCAATTTAAACTGATTTTCTCCCAGCAGCTAAAAATTACTGTGTTTCTTGCTGCAAAAACACAGTGATCACCGCAGTTTACAGTCAACAAGGCCTTCCTGCGACAATCACAGCTCAGAAATTGCTTTCCGTAATGAAAAAGATGAGAAATGCGGTGGGTGGGAATGGAAATGAGTGACTGATTATGCCCCAGAGTTCCTCTAAGAAATTTAAAAAAGAAAAAAAGTTACATTGCAGAATGTTTCCACTCCAAATAATCTTTCACAAGTCAGACCTTTACCAGAATCTCTTGATAATTGTTTTTTTTTTTTTTTTTTTTTTTTTTTTTTTTTTGTATTTTTTGTACAAGCCAGCTTGTACATAAACTTGCACAACCTCAGTTCCAAAAAAGTTGGGACATTGTAGGAAACCGAATGCAATGATTTGGAAAAACTTGCAACCTATATTCAACTGAATGCAGTACAAAGACAAGATATTTAATGTTGAAATTGATTAACTTTAGTAAGTAATGTTAAATAATGAATGTAAATATCCTCATTCTGAATTTGATGCCTGCAACACGTTCCAAAAAAGTTGGAAAAAAGGCATTTTTATAATTGTGTTACATCACCTTTTCTTTTAACAACTCTCAGTAAGTGTTTGGGAACTGGGGACAGTAACTGTTGAACTTTTGAAAGAGAAATAAGCAGGGACGACTCTGAAAAAGACGTCATCTGGATGGCAGCATATGTTGCTCCAAAATGTGTGTGTACCTTTCAGCCCTAATGGGGGCTGTGAGAGTTAACCATACCCCCATACCATCACAGATACTGGCTTTTGAAGTTAGCACCGACTGAAATAACCTGTTCGAATGATCCAAGCAGGTGTTTTTTTGAGCATTCCACAACTTTCCCAGTCCTTTGTAGCCCTTTTCTCAACTTTTATGAAATGTACATATTGTTGTCAAGTCAAAAATAACTATGAATACAAGTATAATATACACACAAGCCACTCATGCACTCATCCTTACTTCAGGCAAGCTCTATAAACAAAATAACCCAGCCCTGAAATCACACTGTCAAGGGTGGGCTGATGCATTGCCTCATAAATACACACTTGTTACCTAAAAACACACACCAACATAAATGCACATGAATAGACACACACACACACACACACCAACAATTAACATAGTTTAGTCTGCCTGCTGTTTGAATTAAAAATGAGGCCTTGCAACACAATCAG
>JAJHUR010098324.1:992-34234 GCA_027495735.1 Lutjanus campechanus | reverse complement strand
GATATCTTTCTTTTTTTTTTTTTTTAAATGTAATCCTACTAATAATCCTCTTGTTTATTAAATTAATCTGTAATCTAATTGCAGCTTTTTATCTGTATCTGTAATGGAATACAGTTACTTTTTACTTTTGTACCCAGATTATATAATCCTGTTACATGTATTCCGTTGCTCTCCGAGCCTGGCTATTTCTAAATAGCTCTTCTTGACGCCAGAAGTTGGACCAAACAATTTACAGCACTCACCCAGAAGAGCCTGTTTACATCTTGCCATGCAAAGTATAGCAGTACATTAGCCAGTTAAAAAGAAGCAGGAGTGGAGTTTTATTTAGAGAATCCTATTTTTACGATATATTTTGGGGTTACGGCTGATACTGGAGCAGGATCTGCAAAGAGAAAAAGGAAAGAATTCACCGAAGAGCAGAGAAAAGCTAACTGAGACAGCGACGAAGCACGAGTAACAACATGCTGTCTTGGTCGGACATTCAGATGGAGAGAATCTGGGGATTTGAAAGGATTCAAAACCGATCCTGAATTGGCCCTCTTCATCCCAGACAGGTATGTAAAATATCTTATTTATGAAATGTGATGTGAGACATGAGTCATTGTTTGCATCAATCTGTGAATTCATGTTGGTGGCTAAACCAAAGCTAGCTTTGTTAGCTTGACTTTGCTAACATTGCTTGAATGTAGCTAACGCGAGTTGTCATTATGAGCATGATGAGTAATTTGCATCAAGCAAGTTGAGAGGCTTGAAGATTTAACTGATAAAGATTATTTATGATCAGAGTTTCCACCAACCAGTGTGTGTAGCATTTTTAGCACAGTTTGCTGACCCATTACTAGGTAATCACTACAGTGACACTGCTCTCATATTGTGTTTTTGTTGTCGCAAAGTAGAAATCTAGTAGAATGTAATGCAATGGAGTCATAAGTCATAAAAACAAAACTCATAGTTTTGTTTTGTTTTGTTTTGTTTTTCTGCTGTTGGAGGATGAATTGAGCAGCCTCACCACCTCAGGCAAGAAGCTGCCCTGTGGTCTGCTGGTGCAGCAGCTGACATTTCTTTATCACAGCAGCAGAACTACTGGTTTATAATGCAGCATTTTATGTTGTTCTTGCTACGGAGCTATGTCTGGCTTTTGGACTGTTGTGAAGACATTACGTGCAGGAAACATTGGTAACTGTAGCAATCTCAACAAAATTAAGCTACAATTAGCAAGCAGCTCGATCCGTTAGTTGTAGTCTAACGTGCAACCAACTTACATGCATCGAGGTGGCCCTGTAGCTCAGTTGATAGAGCATCTGCCCCATGTACAGAGGCTGTCAGTCCTCTGCAGCAGCCGCTGGTTTGACCCCCGCCTGTGGCCCTTTGCTGCGTGTCATCCCCTCTCTCTCTACCTGCTTTCCTGTCTGCTCTTTGGCTGTCCTGTCATAATAAAGGCAAAAAGCCCCCCCACCCCCACCCAAAAAATCGACATATAAATTATTCATCATACAAAACCACAAATAGATTCATTACCTTGTCGCTAAGCATCCTGCAATCAGCTGCCAGCCGGCTCCCTGACTTTACAACATCAGGCGGTGGTGGTCATACTGCTTTTGTCCACAGGTGCCACCAGAATCAACACAAAATGAAAGCTTGTTTTAGTTGCTTTATGTTTGAGTGTGAAGTGTGAGTAGCAGACTTGCACATGTAACTATAGGTTATTTACTATCATTATATTTCCAGAACTGAAAATGTGTGCTGAGATTGTGAAATGATGGTACAGTATATAGTACTGTAGAAGCCACAATCTGTATGATATTGGCCTTAATATTCGCAATATCATGGACTGACAAGTACTACAATACCCACAATCCTAGCAGGCTTGCTAGGTATGTATCTAACATCAATAGTACTAATAATGTCGTTATGCCACAGTGAATATAATTTATATAAATACACAATGCAAACTACAACATATTAAAACCCTCTCAATACCAGTATCAACACTGATAATGACAAAAATTTAATTTAAGAAGCTGCATCATTCAGAATGGTTTATGGGATAAGTAGTTCCTTCACTTTTAAAGTACTTACGTACACAGTACCTTTGCCTTTTTGTCCATTTTTTGTCTGAATGAAATGTTTTATGGTCACTTATTTTTAATGTAATACCCCTCGTGTTTGTGTTTTTATGTGACATTACATTGGAGGACGTTCCCCCTGTTGAGACATTAGCCATAATTTGTGTCAAAAACGAAAGGCGGGAAGAATAACAAGCCATGTTTGACAAGACACGCAAATTCTCAGCTCGTTCGTCAAAAATAAAAACGGTACATATTCACACTGAACTGTGACTGCTGTCCCTTCACATGCAAAAGCACCCAGATATCCCATCCACTTCCCTTCCATAATATTATGGAGCCGGTGGAAACATGGGATAATATTTGAAAAGACAACGGCAGATTATGGACAACATTCATCCCCCCTCGCAGCCCCCTGAGCTGTGTTTGGGCTGCCGCTGCCCTACTAAACCACGTTTGGAATTTCTGATTGCAACGTCAACACACGTATGTGTTTTCTCGCTTTCTCTGCATCCAGTGCAGGGAAACTTGTGGCTGCTGGTTCCCAGGGAAGAGTGTGTGACTATCACTCACACAGCACACCTTTTTGCATGCAATAAAGCTCCCTTGACCAGGTTGTTTTCAAGGCTGCAGAGCCAGATGGAGGTCGTATGGCTGAAAAAAAAAAAAAAAAAACTATTGATGTGGAAATCCGCATGCATAGATTAATAAACTGTAAAGTGAAAAATGTCACTTGGAAGACCACTCAGCAAGGATGTGTTCATGGGAACTTGGAGGTATCATATCTGGATGAATTTGCATTGAGGTGGCTTGAAAAGCCCAGCGCGCCTCTTTCACCTACTAACGGGTACCATGAGTCAACTGACGGGTAGTGACCAATCGTCGGTATGTGACAAGTTGGGAATGAGGCAGGGCTGCGAGTTCACACCATTATTTTTCACTCACCAACAGTTTTTGGAGATCACCGACAAAAGCCCCCACATCAGAGGCAGATCGCGCTCCCTCTGCGCTGTAAGTGATTCACAGACGTGATCTGAGAGCATGCCAAGAGCCTCACGGATACCTGAAAGATATCAAGCAGGTTTAATGTCTGGTCATGTTGGGGACGAGTCAGGGAGCCACGCAACGAGCCACTGCTGACGAGAGCGGAACATAAGAACAGGCTCGGGCTTGGGGAGGACACAAATTGAGAAAGCAAGACAGAAGAGCACTGGAGCAGTACCCCGACACGCCAGATGGTTTGTTAGTTACACAAAATCATCCGGGAAGTTGTCCTTAGAAACTGTTTGGAAAAGGGCAGGCACTTTAAAAAAAAACACTCAGTAGGCGATTGGATGACCCATCTGTCTGTGATGTCGAACACGGGCTAACTTCAACCAATCAGATCAACACTTCCATGGATGCTGTTATCACACCTAAAACCACACCCCTAGCTGCCATCAGTCCCTACTAGGATGCTGAATGGTTGCACCACTTTCCAGTCAGGAGCCAGTTGGGAGAAGAACAAAAACATTTTCCATGAAGAAGAGTCTCCGGTGCTGTTCTTTGATCTTCTTTCGATGAAGAATTTTTCTTTCATATGTTATGGTTCTCATTGGCCCTTTTGAAATCATAACCTTATTGGTTACTCAAATGCAAATGAAATGTTCGGATATTAATTCAATTGCCAGGCATTCAACTGCTCAGTACACAATTATGATTTTAAAAGTATCTAAGTAGATTACATAGTGTAATGCTGACTTTAAGTATACTCATGAAAGTCCATTTAAGTCCCCTAAAATTACTTAATTATAGTAATTTGAGTATTTGTAATTAGTTACTTCCACCCCTGACAAATTGTCGGTATGTGTCGAGTTGGGATGAGAACTTGTTGCCTTGTCACTGATCAGTCATGTAGGGCGCAAACCACAACGGCTTAAAGATTACCGATTACAAGACAGACAGTCATATACTATGGACAGTACAGGGATCTGATGACCTTGAAAGTCATAGTGTGGCCAAGGCATTAGAAGAAACCAGAAATGAATAGTCATTAAAAAATTTTTTTTTTTTTTTAAAAGCTACAATGGGGCCTGCTGAAGATAATAGGGTGACAATCAGCCACTTGAAGCAGCGTGTAATTATGTTAAATTAGATGCTGCAAAGTTCCACTTGATTATTAATACACAGTTTATATGTGAGGATGAAGTTCAGGCCAGATGTCACCCAACATGTGCTTTAACAATCAAAAATGAGTTGGAAAAAGACTAACATGATGTGATTTTTAGATTTATTATCAGTCTGTTCCATAAATCCACAGGACACTACAACCCTAAGAATTAGAATGGTTACACGCTAATTACTACTTTATATCAGCAAAGATGCTCTGACAGAAACGTGATGCTGCCCAGGTTCTCTTTGTCAACAGAATGATGAGCGTGGAAACTCCTCAGGTTTACATGAACTAGATGATAGATGTAGATTAGAGTTGGGCAATTGACACAGTAAACTCACAAAGTGTCTAGAAATTGCGTGTTCTCACACTTATTTCCCATTTTAAATGGAGAAATACGACCACAGACCTTCTGAATTCAAGTTTCACTCTTTGACCGAACTAAGACGAGCTTAATTGGCTCGTTAACTCCTCTGAGAACACACTTAATTCAAACTCGACAGAAAAACATGTAAAACTCACCAAAACTGTCTTTGTTTGTCTGTCCACCCTTCCAACAATCACCAACTCTGGTTTGGTCAAAATAAATCCTCACTTTACCGCATGAAAAGAGCGTAAAAAGTTGGACTTCGCATACTCATCATTTAATATTTTGAAGGATTATGAAATATTTCCACGCAAAACTGGTAGCAGACATCGTGTTGTGTGTCTCATATGGTAGAGCCACAAGTTACTCTCCTAACTGCACGGAGGATCAGAAGTGTCTGAATTGGTACTTTGTTCTTGTTAATCAATTAATTATAGCCGCAGTAAGCTCTACCGTCATATGCACACACGCACACACACACTCTCCCTCTCTCTCTCTCTCTCTCTTATCTGCGCATTCGCCACAACCTCTGGTAGCATCGTCAAGTGAAAAAAACAATCGTCGTTCATCCCTTTAATCGCCAATATACGATCGGATGGCCAATCGGCACAAGCCTAACGTAGATTTTCATTTTACCTGTAGTACTATTTATCCATCCAGACAGATGGATCTGGAGAGATGTCCTTCTCTCCAATCTATGTCTCTTTCCAAGAGTCACAACCTGGTTACTCAAGATAATCCACAGACTTTGTTGTGAGTAGTTTTATGTTGTAACTGTTTTCTCTTGCACCGCACTACCTGGCTCAGTGGCGCTAATGTGACAGTTCAGCCAAGAAGAGCATGAGCCTCTCATCCGTGAGTCGATGCACTCTTTGTTCTGTGTGGTGAAATAACACAGTTACTAAAGGGAACTGCTCACAACAAGGTGTGTGGATTATCTTGAGTAACCGGGTGATTTTTTTCTAATTTATTTCTTTTGGTGCTTTGAGCACCACAAACTGAGCGCCATCTAGTTCCATTATATAGGAGAGAAGGCAGATATCATACAGCTGTACCAGATATCTCCAAAACACAACACAAACCCAAACTGTCCAGCTGGATAAAAAGAACCACAGCCCAAAGGAAAATATGCATTTTTGATTTGGGGTGGTGAACTGTCCCTTTAATAAATGAAGACAATCTAGATATTCTGTTCTGATGTTGCTACAGAGTTCTGTTCTGGCTCAGCCCACTGGAAGGTTAATGATCTTATAGCTGTGCACAGGGTCATCGTCTGTTGATTATGATAAGGGAATATAATTTTGACAACTCAAGGGGGTTAAAGTCAATATTAAATGACGATTATTCCCTACATTTTAACACAAATATCTGTACTTTCAACTCCTTACATATTCAAGACATTGCATGAAATCTTCCCATTATCAAGACTGATTTCATCCTAAATGGATGTTGTAACGTCCGCACACTTACTCCATGTCACAAAAAGTTTAATTGCCTGTTTCGATCACACTTTGATCTTCATCAGGACAGAAACCTTTGAAGCTGTCTCCAATGTGTCCTCTCCCTCTACCGTAAATGGATGAGACAATAACGCAGAAAAGACGATTCCTTAGTGTGTCCATTAGTGCATATGATGCTCGACAGATGCGAGATGAAAATGATGAAAAAGACGTAACAAGAAGCAAATGTCATAACAATATGAAATACAGCATAAAAGAAGACTTGTACTTTCATCTGGACTTTAAGGTGAAGGAAAGACTGGGATCTTTGTTAAATATAAAAGAAGTAAATGGTAATGAAACCAGACATTTACTTTCTCAATATTGAATCATCTTTCCTTAACCAAAATGTTTTTGTCATCCTAATCTCACAACATGTGACATGCAGGAGATGAACACTGCAATACTGTAAACAAGGTGATATGTTGCTATTTTTAAATTTTAATTTTAGGGAAACTGTCAGGGCATAAAGCACACACAACATGCACACAGTTTAATGTTTAAAAGTTCATTTTTAAACAATAAGAAGAGTGAAGATGGATAACCACTGCAATCTAGAGTTCAGGGGTTTAAACACAACACAAACACACACTGCCATGAATCTTTGCATGTATCACAAGATAGTGTTTATGAGAATCGATACACTATCACAAAACATAATATCGCAATATCCAATATGCGGATGCTATGGCAATGACTGCGCACATAGATGCCGCAGCCGGTAGCTCCTTCCTTCCTTTGCTTCTTTTCTTTTTTAAACTGTTTTTTTTTTCAGCATTATTGCTGCAACACACATCACCAATGACAGAAATAGACATTGGAAAAGGAAGCACAGGGTTTTGATGAAAGAGCAGCAGAGCCTAAGAGGATCAGCGTCTTTCAAACGTGCCATCAGACCAGCTGGATGCACCGCTGCGGACCACCTCAGGAGGAGTGGAGGAGAGCAGGATCAGACCCACGCTACAGCTGGGAATTAAGACTGCTCCTGGATGTCTGCTCAGTTAAATGAAATGGAAGAAATGGGACTGACCACATCCTACAGAGAGCAGTGTCGACCATATTATCACCATCCTGTCGCTGCTGTTTACATTCAACCTGACGCAAATTAAAAAAATGATCTAGCAAATTATTTCCTGGGTCTATATGTGTATATGTCGATGCAAATAGCTGTATACATTGTTTTATTTATTTCAGACTTGATCCTATTTCATTCTCAATTTTATTCATCATCTGTATCTTTTTTTTTTATTATTGTATGAGTAGCGTGAAAGAACTACAACTCTATTTTAGTTGTACAACTTTGTGTTGTTCAATGATAATAAATGACCTTGATTCCTTCCTTGATTCATCATGTGTAACAAAATTTTCTCACACCCCTCGCAGGATGGATATGATAGCATTTTCACTGTTTCTGTGTTTCATTTATTTGTAGTTGCTGTGACAAGTAAATATTACATTACATTTCTTTTAAAAAAAAAAATCCCTGCTCTTATTTTGAAGCATGTGCTGGATGGAGTGCTTCAAAATGAATCTGTGCAAACTGTTGTCCCCAGCAAAAGGTATACACACCAGTGTTATTTTTCTACCGTGTGATACCCGATGAGCTCCGAACGAGGCCGTTTGCAACTTGTATATCCGATCTTCTGTTACCGTCCTTCCGTCTTCCACTTGTTTCACATTTTTTCCCGCTCACCTTCTCCCCGCAGTGTGAACAGCTTGCGATGACTGTGCAGGTGTCGTCTTTAGAGAGAAATGTAGACGAGGAATGAAAAAAGCGGATGGATGTAGTATTATGTTAGTATTGTACATTGACATGAGCGATATTTGTGCGTGCGTGTGTGAGAGTGAATGAAAAATGAGAAAAAAAAGTTAGAGAAAGAGAGGCAGACCAATAGAGAACGCAGAAAAAATGTTTAAAAATGTGTGGAGGTGATGGACTGGCAAGGAAGCAACACACACACACACACACACACACATATAGATACATATTCAAATATAAATATACACACATGCCATGCGGTGTTGGGGGAGGAGAGAGACATTCTCTGCCTTCATGGATCAGTCACTTGCATGAAGAGGGACAACTTTACTGAGCGCAGCAGCCTGAGAAGAAGAGCGAGGTGCAAAATGAGGGACAGGGATTTATTTATTTATTTTCTTCTTAATTTCCAGAAAAGAGTGCAGAAGTTTTGAAGAGAGAGCAGGCGGGGGAGCGAGAGCGCGAGAGGGGAGGAGAGAGGGAGGGAGAGAGTGAGAGAGAGAGAGAGAGAGAGAGAGAGAGAGAGAGGGGAAGGGGGAGAAAGACAAGAAGAGAGACGCAGAGAGACAGACAGATGGAGGAGAAGCATGCAGCAGCAGAGAGGAGGAGAAACAAAGCGTGTTGACTGAGGAAGTGTGCACGCCATGCGGCCATGTGCTCAGGTAGGTCCCATCTACATCTGCTCTCTCAACACAAAGTGTGCCATTCTCACGTTTGCAGCCTGTGTTTCAATGATTCTGTCCCCTTGCGTCTCTTTTTCTACAAGTAGGGACACAAGGTAGGACTTTTCACAGACTCGGCGTTCAAAAGAGTTGCAATTTTTTTGGTGTTTTCACTCACCTTTCCCTGCTTTCCAGTGTCCAACTGTCCTTTGGGTTTGCTGATGCCATTGTCAGTAGAAGTTTTTGTTTGGTTTAAATGTTGCATGACATGATTTGCAAAAGCATAAAAAATGGTGGAATTCTTAATGTTTGGAGCCACAGATGTAGTGCTAATGAGAAGATTTTATTCAGATCTGGCTGTCTCTTGCTGTGTGTGTGTGTGTATGTGTGTGTGTGTGTGTGTGTGAGTGTGTGTGTGTGCGCGCGCACGCGTGTGTGTTTTGAGTGTGATGGTCTAGTATACTGGTAGGATATTGGCAGGACTGAGGAATGTGTGAGACTTCGCCCCAGATCTCTTTGTTCCCTCTCTCCCTCATTTTCTTTCTTCTTTTTTCTCTCCGGGGTTGCACACACACACTTTGCACACACACACACACACACACACACACACACACACACACACACACACAGTCAAACTAACTCTTGCAGAAAACCAGTTGAAACTTCCCACCGGCAGGAGAGAAATGTCTGGAATGTGATTATCACGTATTTGTGTTTATTTTATCACTGCGGGTCGCTCGCAAAGCAAAGAGGAAACCAGATCAGGCGCATGCCCGGCACTTAATGTGAAACTGTGTGTGTGTGTGTGCGTGTGTGTTGACATGTGCGTGTGTGTGTGTGTGTGTGTGCTCAGTGGTGGTGGGTGGGGAGGGGATGGGGTGGGAGGGTAAAGAGTGAGAGCTATTTGGCAGTGCACGTGAGTGTGTGGGTGGTTGTGTGTGGGTGTCAGGGTGAGTGGGTGCAGAGCTCTGAGTGAGAGCACATGTGACTCCGAGTGTGTGTGGGTGTTGAGTGCGTGTGCGTGCGTGTGTGCGTATAGAAAGGTGAAAAGTATGTGTGCGCAAAGGTAAGGTGATTGTGTGTTTCCGAGTCCGAGCGAGCACCTTTGCATCAAAAGGGGGGAAAAAAGAGGAAAAAAAAAAATCCACTCCCCTTTCCAAAGCTCTCCGTCTTTCTTTCTGTTGTATGCTCATTTACACGCATGTACACGCACACACACACAGTTGGGGCGCCTGTCAAACCCAGTGCATTCCTGAGCGCTCGAACACACAGAGTCTGAATGGTGGGATGAATGCGGGGAAATTCAGCTGAAACGTGAGGACAAAAGCCAGGGGGACATTTAAGAGGGTTTAACTCCGCAGAACCCTGGGAATCAGGGAGGAAACACACGAACACGCACGCATGCACGCTTACATTAACGCATGCCTACATGTGCACTGAAATGCGAATAACTGCATACATCCCAACACACACACATACACACACGCATATGTACAGCTGCGGCTCCAACGGGCTGTTAGAGCCTGGAACAGGGGGGAATTCCCAGGGAGGAGACAGTGAAAACACACACTACACCTCTGCCTTCATATACACAATGGGCCTGGGAGCCAACATACCAGCACTAAAACACTGGTGGAGGTATTGTAGCCTTACCGCCACCGCGGTACACCAGTGACTTCAATGGTAAACCAGCGACTTCGATGGTGAATTTTTGAAAAACCACCGATAGCTCAGGGGGAGTTCTGCAAGTCACAAATTGTCAGAGAATGACAGGGACGGGGCTTCACCTGTGAAAGATAAACCAGGACTGAGTTATCAACTGGTCAAGTCTTGAAAGAGAATTGCTGGTTTCTGTTTGAAATAAAGCATTTCAACTCACAAACACTCCGAAGTGCCACTTTTAGCGATTGAAAGACCGATAAGATTTTGTTGAACTCGACAAAGACACCAGCAGTGAGGGCTGCCACCTTCAATTAGACAAAAATCAGGGACACCTTGCCATCTGCCCCACGCCCGGGGACACAAATCAAGGGTGATGTATAATAAAAATGTATAAATGTGGCAGTACGAATAAAATAAGTGATGAATTTGATAACTTGTTACGTCAAAACCTGCAGTAAAGTAATAAAAATCAAGCGGGGGTCCTCACCCATGAAATTATGAGTGTTAGACATTTAATTTCCTGCATTCTTTGAATTGTTATGCACCAAGTCCTCTGCTACTTTCAACATGAATGTCAAAGAAATAAAGAGTCAATAAGACTGAAGTTGCATCAATTATATGGAGGATTAAAACATTAAAACAAAAGGTTTGGTCCGTTAGTGCACTGCGCAGACATGGTAGTCTTTCTGCAGAATATTGCCTCAGATTGGATAGTCCACCATGCACAAAGTATGGCGATGTCTTGGTTTTATTATCTCATGTCATGTCATGTCTTGTGCATGAAAATACAGGACAAACTGTCCTGTATTGATTCAGTAAGGGACAGGGCATATGTTCTTGTGCTATACAGGATGGGTGGCAGCTCTACCAGCAGCTGTATCAAGGTTGTTGGAGGTTTTTGCAACCTGCAGAAACAGGATGGTTTCATGTTTTCTGCTGCGATCATCCCAACAATGCATTAACCTGAAAGCATGCCCCTGCGAACGTCTTTATCTCTCGACTTCAAAGCAAGCACGGTATCTGGAAAGTTGCGATTTCGTCAGGTGTTTGTCGTGCGTGTGTTCGGTCGGACAGGGAGGAGGCTGGAGTTCAGTGGACATTTGCAGGTCAACCTTTTCCCGGTGCCTCTGATGTCCTGCTGCAAGCTCGCTTTGCGTATGATGATGTGTGGCGAGAGGGGTGGGGTGGTGGGGTGCAGAGGGAGGGGAGGCATTTGTGTTGACCTGGAATCAATATTGCTCAGTCCGAGTCAGATCAATACAGATACAGAATCAAAACCACCTCAGCCCCTCTGCTGAGAAACATGAAGGGGAAAGTGTGGGATTATCCCCAATCGCTTCGATCTTTGCATGTCCCACAGGGGCACATTGAGCTCATTGTAATATGTGTGTTCTCTGTTTTATGTGTGTGTATGTGTGAGAGTGTGTGTGTGTGTGTCTATGTCATGGAAAAAAGACAGTTATGAGTTCCCTATTGAGTGTTTCTAAAATATACAGATGTCTTTTTGCATTAAAAGCTCAATTTTTGTCTTTTTTTTTTCATTAGTGTGTCTGATTTTCCGCTTATCTGCTTCAGTCATGAGATGACCGAACATTTAACAGTAAATTTAAAGGTCAAATTTTGATTTTTAATCAACTTAAAAGCAGCATTGAGGTGAGAATGATTCAGTAAATAGGCAAGATTAGTCGCAAGTCACAATTTATGTTCAGTTTATATCTTTTTTTTTCTAAACTACATCTGGTTTCTTGCGTATCTGCTTCAATCATGAGATGACCAAACGTTTAACATCAAATTTAAAGGTCAAGTTTTGAATTTTAATGAATTTAAGCGCAGCATTGAAGTAAGAAATGTTCAGTAAATGGGTAAGATTGGCTGTGAGTCAAAAATTATGTGAAGTTTATGTAGGTTTTGTAAAAGTGTGTCTGATTTCTGGCTTATCTGCTTCAGTCATGAGATGATCAAATGTTTAACAGTAAATTTAAAGGTCAAATTGTGAATTTTAATTCAATACTGAGGTCAATTTGATTCCGCACATAGGTAAGATTAGCCCCAAGTCAAAATTTACGTACACTTTTCTTCAAATACATGTGATTTCTTGCTTATCTGCTTCAGTCATGAGATGACCAAACATTTAACAGCAAATTTAAAGGTCACAGTGTGAATTTTACTGAACTACTGAGGTAAATTTGAGTCAGTAAATAGGTAAGATCAGCCCCAAGTTTCAATTCTTGTCAAACGACTAATCAAGGTGGAGTTTAATTAAATCAGACGCAGCTCATCAGAAGCTCTTTGTAAGAAATTAAAAACCTGTTTCTCGTCTGTTTCTTGTTTGAGGTGAAATCCTGAATGAAATCTTGTAATATTCAACGATGAAGAGAAAACCCAACATGTGAAGGGTTAAATGAGTTTTGTAATGATGCTTACAGAAGAAAAAAAAACTGTTAATACAAAATATTTCTGGGAAGTTTACATTGAAGAAATACCCATCCCAAATACCAGAAACTGAGGTCATAACTGTACTCATAACCAGATAAGAGAAAGAGTGGGCACAGTAATTTATTCAGGGAATTTCACAATATGAACCCCAGTCATCGTGCTGGTAATATTGTCGGCGTGGTTTAGAGACCTCATATCTCCTCAGCCTGTGCCAGTGGAGGGAGAAAAACAAGCAGCGAAAAAACATTCGTTAATTTCCCAGATTGCTGTCGCAAAAAATCACTCTCGCTCTCAGACTGAGAGTGATGAGACAGCCTGAGAGAGCAGAGAGGGGGGAAAAGGAGAGCAGGTGAGCAATAACTGATCATCTCGCACATTTCACTGGAAATTTATACAAATAGCTACAGATGCATAAATTTAACTGAGCAGGTACAATCCCACTGCAGGTGTATTTCCCCAAAGGGAGATGCGATAGAGACAGTTCTCAGTATGATTCAAAAATGTTTCACATTTAGTGTGTTTGGTTAAAATTGACTGAAAACATGCATGTGGGGAGCTAATTTGGAGTGTGTATGTTCTCAAGTAATTCACCGTTATGTTCCCTGCTTTGCGCTTTACAGTCCATTTGTAAAGATACCTTTTCTTTACTGTTTTCTGCAAGTGATTATGATTCAGCTGAAGTGAAAAAAAAGGAGAGAAAACACTGAAGGTTTTATGATAAATGCCAAACTGTGACATTTCTTGCTTTCTTAAAAGCGTTCCCAGAAATGTGCCTTTAGATGCAAATAATCAGTCCTTCTGTGGAGGAATGAAATCTCTAATAGCCGTCACTCTTCAGGTGAAATCCAGCTCGCGCCCAGTTTTGCTGTTAGACCACCTGGAAATTTTTCAAGGGACCCCTAGAGGTTCCTGGACCCCTACTTTGGAAACCACAGCTGCTTTATAAATAACCTTTTTTTTTCCTGCACAGAGCAAAGAGAAAAAAAATGTGCATCTAATTCTGTGCAGAGATGAAAATTGAAATGTTAATTTATGAGCGGAAGGTGTTAGATTTGTTTAGCATATACTGCAGTTCACGAGAGCGTTTAGTGAAAATTAAAATAAGAATAAAGTGGAAGATTTATTTGCTTTGGAAACTTGGTGAATCAGTTTTTTTTAAAAGGAAATGTATGATCATAATATCTGATATTAGGGTTATTTATTTGCTTCATTTGATTGGTTATTATGGTGCATTGAATCAAACTGCTTCTAAAGCACAAAATTAGAAAATCTGGGGTTTTTTATTTGGTTTGCTGAGACTCTACTACAGAAATTTTCACTTTCTTCTTCCCCTTCTTTTTCACTTCTGTTCTTTAGGTGCTGTCACTGACAGCGGCAGCGCACTTCAGATATTAGTCTCCGCGGTGTCTTTTCAGGGTGAACCGGGGACGGTCCCCGGAGTCTGAGGGGGCGGCGGGGCGGGGAGGGAAGGGGGGGGATTTCTTGCGGGCGGAGGTCGACTCTCGGCCGGGTGCGGGGACGCGGCTGCGGCTGCGGCCGGGCTGATGCGTGTTCGGGGCGGGCAGCCTCCTCACGGAGCCGGTCGGTGGCATTTCCGAGCGATCCGGAGAAAAGCCCCGCAGGCAGGCGGGCAGAGAGGCTGACAGATAAAGCTGCAGAGAGATGAGAGGAGATGAGTAACAGCAGAATATTACTGTGATGAATCGATCCTCCTCCTCGCTCCCGCATATATCTGCGGCTCTGTCTTTGTTTTCCGGACACTTTGTGCTCAGCCTCGGTCATGCTGGTTTCAGTCTTTGCCTTCTGTGTGTGTGTGTGTGTGTATCGGATAGATCCAGGAGCTGCACTCGAGGAAGCTTTTTTTCTTCTGCAACTTAAACTCCAACACCAAAGAACACAGGTACCTGCAATTTAAACATTGTTCATTATAATTTGCATTGGGGAATTAACATTTTTATTTGAATAATTCCCCCGAATAAGACTCAGATTATGATGGACAAACAGAGACGTGCATGTGTCTTTTTATTTGTAGAATCTGACTTCATGATTTTGAAGTTGTGTGAGCTTTGGCATGTTTGTATGCAGACTGTTGAACATGGCATCGCTGCAGTGTGTGGTCTTCTTCTTCTTCTTCTCTGGCTCTGGTAACACCATTGTGCGCTCTTCACGTGCGTGTGCGTGTGTGTGTGTGTGTGAGGAGAGGTGGTATGTGAGTCGGGCTGGAGGAAATTCTTGTGTGTTGGAATGTGTTCACCCCGGGGGAGAGCCCGTGACTCCGGGACAGACGGGGGGGAGCAGAGAGAGAGAGAGAAGGAGGAGGAGAGGTCTATTGTGATTGGCTTTCTAAGAAATCCTTGAATCAGTGATGTTAGTGCTGTTTAATGCAAGTATCATGCTCATTTCATATTCACTGACAGTGAGAATATCATAAATATTTTTACAGTATGATTTAGTTATTTTTCTCTCTATAATTAAAACCATGCGCCCTCAGCCTCACATCCACTGTGTCTGTTTCCAACAGGGGGCACTTGTGACACATGTAGTTGGAACTCATGGTTATTAATGTGCCACTAATGTCAGTCCCCAATTTTACATTAGTTTTTTTTTTTTTTTTTTTTTTTTTTTTTTTACAAATAAACATTCATTTATCAGTTAGCAAAAACTGCCATTAATCACCTATAAAAGCATATGAAAATTATTTCCCCCTGTAGTATGTAAATTAATTCTGCTTTTTTAAAATTCAACAAAATACTTGTCATCATAGGTAGATTTCAGGGTTGGGGGGTGGAGGGGACGGGTCCCCCTCAATACTTAGAACACATTTGTCCCCACCAACAATTAAACGAAAGTAGCAGAGTAGCAGACTTTTATTTTGACGAGCCGCTTGCATACTGCTGGATAATATCACAGTAAGGCTGCACAATTAATGGAAATATTACTGAAATTGCAATATACAAATGACAGAAGCTGCAGTTTTTTGATGAGGGAAACAAGACAGCATTAAAATGATCCTGACAGATTTATTTGGAAAGAAAAAGATGCAGAAATGATCATTCCCACTGATCGTGAATCATATCACACTTTCCTTATCTGCCAGAATATCTTTTTTTTTGCCATATTATGCAGCCACATATTACATTATTCTTTGAACTGCCTCCTAAAATTTGTGTTTTCCTTTACGTAACATAATAAAGATATTTTCACCATAAATGGCTGCTGAAAGGCGCAAAATGGTGCATAAAAAATCAGCAAGATGCAGGAATTAGTGTGAAGTTCTAAATTTCCTGGGGGATGACCCCCTCTTATTATGCACCCCCCCCTCCCCAGTGTTGAAAGGAAAGCACGCTTGTCGTTGCTCTCCTGTGAAATAACATCTCCAAAATGTCAACTTTTCATGACCTTTGTGACAAAGCATTCTTCACGTTTTGTTTTTTAAAGGGTAGGATTTTCTTAATCCATAAAGGATACTTGATCCCCAAGCAGGGCTGAATGATATGCAAAAAAAAAAAAAATCATGTTTTTTGTGGGAATGTCAATTTTTGCATTTCATTTTCCACTGAACAAAAAAGAAAATAATGAGGTTTTTCTGTACCAAAGCAGCATGTTTGCTGACATGTGGAGAATATGATTCGTATCATACCTCTGTAGCACCACAAGTCTTCATTTATAATTGTATGTTTTGAGGCATTTTACCTTTTTCAAAAAGGACTTACAGCTCCTCTGACTTAGACGTTACACTTACCGATAATGTTTTGATACACTTTTCAGCCCGAGACTGAATTTTCTCTGAAAAATTCAAAATAAAATCTTGAAATACCTGATTTTCACGAGACAATAACATTGTATCACGTGATGTTTCATCTGTTTTGCTCTGAGTGCAGCAGGGACTCGCTGCGTCTGATGATGCCCCCTCACACTGATGTGTTAAAGGGGCAGTTTGCACCGACATCAGAAATACATATTTTTCCTTTTACTTGAACTTGTATTTACCTGCCTGTATAGTTTTGGTGTGAGTTGCAGAGTTTTGTAGATACTGTCTGCAGACATGTTAGCTTTCTCTCCAGTGTAATGGAATAACAGAAAAGAATTATGACATGAAAATCATATTCGAGAAAAGGTATCTCTACGTCCGATATCTCCAAAACTCTGCACCTCACACCGAAACTATCTAGCTGGATAAACAGCACTACAAGCCTGGGAGAAAATATGTATTTTTGATTTAGGGGGTGAAATGTCCCTTTAAACCAGAGGGTACAGAGCATCCATCACTCCATATGTGTGCTGTTATCTGCTGTGATATATTGCTGTATAATCAATAACATGATGCAAATGTACCTTCAAAATTCAATCAAAATGTTCATTCGTTTTCTCGGAGTCATGGTGGCAAATACAGGAACAAACTGAGCCTTTAAGGGCTGTTGGCACACTGGATGTGTATATTCAAAAGTTGACAGCGTATGTCACATACTGTACTTGAAATGTGGACAGAAGTTAGTGCTTTGGTTTTTACTTTTTTAGCGGACAGACTGGGGTTAGCATCCCGGATGGTATTGGACAGAGAACAGTGTTTCTGGAACAGTGCTGGGGACTTAGAGGGAGAAGGACTGCTAAAAGCTCGCCCACACACAAATGTGAGATATTCTAATGAGCAATCTGGCCCTTCTGAATATTATTCCTCTTCGCAGTACAGGCAGGCATCCTACAACGTGTGATATTGTGCAAGTCTATCAATTTTTTCTTTTTTTTTTCTTTTTTTTTTTTTTTGTAAATGTTTTCTACATTTCGGTTGTATGAAGGTGTCAGCGATGAGAATACTTTGAAAACAGCTCAGGATGATGTGAGTGACGTGCTCCTCTGCCACCTGTTTTTCACAGCCTGAACTCTTCGTGATGCACATCAGGGAAAAGGCGGCGAGGACTGGGCGATGGAGGGCTCCTGTCCTGCTGGTAAGAATCACACTTCATCTCTGATTTTAACTGATGTAGAAATGGTGTGAATTCATTTATCGCGTGCAAAAGTTCAGCGGAAACAAGACTTTTCTTGTCAAATTTGAGATATTTGTTAATGCACTTTGGATGGAGTTTTGGATCAAGATTTTAGCAATAAAATGCTGCACTTCCTGATGCATCTGAAAAGCATCCATCAGTGTTCTTTCATTAGATCAAAACCCTCCCCTGTAGCTGTGGTTTAAAAATAACTGCAAACTCATGTTCAATGCTTTACTTACAGTAGCTACAGTACATGTGTACATAAAACATTTTAGTGTACTTAATGTCAACCAAAAAAAAAAAAAAAATCTGGCAAGATGATTCACACACAAATACACACGTAGAGCATGTACGGCCCACACACTCCCACGTGTTTCCCCTTCCTCTGCTCCCTTCAGATGTCAGGCACATGACATCATTAAAGGGGTGCTCTAAAAATCAGTGTGGGCACTGCATGTGGGTAGGTACAGCGTGTGTGTGTGTGTGTGTGTGTTTTTGTTTCTGTGTGGGTGAGGGGAATGAAAGCCAAAGCTCCAGAGCCGTGGGCCCGTGCTGGCTGCATGTGTGTGCCCAGCCGGAGGCTCTGGTCCTGGGCTGCGCTGCCTCCCACGCTGGGGTACGGCTGGGGCTGAGAGTGGGAGGGAGGAGTGGGAGGGAAGAGTGGGCTGGAGCTGTGAGTCAGCCTGCTGCAAGAGCCCCCAGACAAGAGACCGCTGAGGGAAGAAACACACTGATAGAGTCTTGTCCCTGCCAGCATTCGAAGAAACATTAAAGTTTATTATGAGGAGTGTACTCGTCCTGGAGAATCAGGGAGAAAAGAAGAAGTAAGAGCTGAAATTGCAGATAGGAGAGACAGTGGTGGAAAAAGTCTTCAAGTTGTGTCAAGTTGCTTGAGAAAAACATGCTGATGAGCTGATGGCTGCTGAGACTGCAGACATGGTTACAGCAGATACCAGGACACCAGGATGTAGCTTGGATCTTCTTTTATTTTGTACTGTAGTAATGATAGTTAGTGTTGCACTGTTTAATAAGATTTTTGTTCCTTTCTCGATGCTTTTTTTTGGTCGAAAATGGACCACTTTTAGAATTTCCCCACCTTCGGAACTTGTGGGTTGATAATAGTGTGTTCGCACAGCAAGTGGAGTGAATTTTCGCGGGGCACCAAGGATGTGTGTTTGTGCTCAGTTTAGCCTCCGAATGAGCTGTGCACTTCTTTCTGTTATTTGCCTTCAGTCTTTTTCCCTCTCCCATCTCCACATTTACAATGTAAAGAACATCAGATCCAGAGCAGAATCCATGTGACTCCGAAAGCTCCTTGGCGTTCAGCAGCTGTCTGTTGTCCTCCTTGGACAACACTCTGCAGCACCCCGTGATACATGCAAATTTTTCCTAAAGTTAAATATTTTCAACAATATCATCCACGATTTGGCAGTAAGCCACAGTTATTTTCAGGTCTTGTTTTGGTGCTTTTTTAAAAGCTATAATCTGTGACATAGCTGCATTAAAATGTCTAAAAATGCTCGCCGTATGTTATATATTTTGTTGAGATATGTACTTAAGTTATCCCAAACGTTCCCATAGGGATGCAACAATACCAATACCACTGTTGGGTATCGGTCCAATACTGTGCTCATGTACTCGTACTCATGTAACTAAAATCTCCACACCTGATACCACTTAATGAAGAGTGGCTCCTTTAACACAAGCAATTTTATAAAACATCTGGAGAACCAACGTGATGCAGAGTTCAAGGAGTTTGCTAATGCTAGCAGTGGTACAACAGCAACAATTAGAAAGTCAGCAACATCTGATAAAAATAAAACATGTTTTTAAAGTCACTGTAAGAATTGTAATGGCATTATTAAGAACTCAAATCAGCACTTGGTATTAGCAAGTACCAGAAGGTAAGTGCTTGTACTTGGTCTGAAAAAAGTGGTATCAGTGCATCCCGAGTTTCCAACAACGCTCAGACCCAGACATATCTGTCATTTATTGAAGACAGCAGTGCATTTCCTACTAGTCGTTGCTTGTTAGTTGCTGTAACTTCTGTGAAACATGGGACACGTCAGATACATCAGAGAGTGAGGAAGGAAGTTGGTGAGGGTGACTAAACATAACGCAATTAAAACTTTAATCACTTCATCCACGAACGTGACGTCTGCCTGAGTCACGTCAGATTTTCATTTCTGCAGTGGTGGTTCTTTAACAGTGAAGGCAACGATTCCCATGATCCCACAGCACTTAATGATGACGGCTTTTGTTATTGCTTTGATGTAAGAGAACCCTTGCAGGAGAATTGATATACTGTGTGTTTAAAACAGTTTGTAGCTCAATAGCAAAAGGGCTGCTAGCATTAGCCACATGCCACTTTTAAACTATGGTAGCTCTATAGTGGCATACAGAATGACCAGTAAAAAAGGCACACTCTCACTATATGGAACTATTCTGAGAATAATCGATGGATATTGTGCAGGGCAGGTCTACAATACTTAATATATTCAAATTTGACCCAATAAATATAAGCACAGATTAATAATTTTCCGTCATATGTATGAAATTAAAATGAAATAGTTCCGATTTCATTGTCTCATGGTTTTGTACAGTAGCAGCATACTGTATGTCCAAGGTTAACGTCCCTTGTGGACGTTCTGTCTCTGATCTATCAGATATCAAGTATTGAACCAGTATGGTTGCAGTCTCAGGCATTGTTTTGGTATCGAGTATCGTGATGCTCGACTTGAAATTTGTATGGTATCGTGACGTCAATGTAAACGTCAGTGTTGTTGCTGTAAGACAATAAGTGACTCACTCTCAGCAGCTCTGCAACTTCCCAGATCCCTCCTGTATATGTATAGGCTCAAAATTTCAAATGTAACCACAGTATAGAGAAGCTCTGCACAGTGCAGCCCCAGCCCCATCTCTCATTTTCTTCTACTTCGGAGACAGATGGCCGCATCAGACCCAGCCCCATCTGCTGGAACCACTTGCTCTTTCTCACTCTGTCTGCTCCCTGAAAGAAGGAGCTGAGAAAACAGAACTCCGTGCTGCACGTCCATTTAATCTTCTGTGAATAACATGCTCACATTCCACACTTGTTCATGCACATACATATGCATGCATAGTCCATTAGTCATAAGTGATAGGGAGCGTTCGTCATCGGTGATTGTGCTGGGTTCATAAACATGTTTCTGGCCTTGAGTTTACACAAATGTGGCTTTCATCAAAGCCTGTGTGAATCTGAGATTCTGTTTACTCAAATAACTGCAGAATCGTTTCTCCAGTTTCTCAGTTAAGCGAGCTCGCTAGCTGCAGGTAGGAGGTGTGACCTGATCTGGACATGCTCTGTAGGAGGACACAGCGACAACACACAACTCACAGCATGAACAGCATGATAACTCATTCTGGACAATGAGTCTGATCATATGAATATAATCCTTACACAAAATTAAGACTAAGGCTGCAACTAATCATTATTTTCATTATTGATTAATCTTACTGATCATTTGGTCTGTGAAATGTCAGAAAGTAATGATCCAGAACATTTTTCAGTAGGATTAAAGCCTCTTAAAGGGTAACTTTAGTAGTTTTCAACCTGGGCCCTGGATTGTTTTCCCATCTTTTTTATTTTCTAAGTAACGAATCGGGACAACAATTTTTGAAATTGGTCCAGTATTGAGCAAGACCGCAGCAGCCATCAGCCACAAAACGGGCTGCATTGTA
Source organism: Lutjanus campechanus (assembly GCA_027495735.1). Lineage (NCBI taxonomy): Eukaryota > Metazoa > Chordata > Actinopteri > Lutjaniformes > Lutjanidae > Lutjanus > Lutjanus campechanus. The sequence continues at coordinate 12,923 of JAJHUR010098324.1, read as the reverse complement.
ATCCCTACAGGCAATTGCGCACCAGCAATGTACATCCACTAAAAGTGCTTGTTTTGCCACTGACACGTGCAGATTGTTTTTTCTGAGCGTCTGACAACATTAAGGAAATGATCCTTACAGAGATAAACCTTTTTGTTAAAGAGTAGGATCCTTTTTGTTTAACCAGGAACAGCCGTTATATTGCTCTTGCCATTTACAGAAACAGCCATTTTGTCTTTGTAAAACACATTTCATTCAAACTCAACAGCAACAAAATAAAACTCACCACAACTACTTTTATTCATCTTTCCTCTGTTCCAACAATCGCCAACTGTTTTGGTTGGTGATACTCTAGCTGCACACACCATTTCTCCCTGCTGCTTCTCTGATGTCCATCACCCCTCTCGCTCCTCTCCTGATATTTTCACATCTGGCTCAGTCAGTTAAGCAATTATTTCAACCAAACCACAGCTGGTGATTGTTGGAATGGTTAAGAGACACAACAAGGCATTTTTGGTGAGATTTATTTTGTTTCTGTCAAGTTTGAAGGAAGCGTTTACGATGATAAAATATTTCTGTAAATGGAGTCTGGTGGCTGTTTCTGCTAAAACAAAACATATCTTACTCTTTGAAAAAGGTCTGTCTCTGTAGGGATCCTTTCTTTAATCTGAGCCTGGGAAGTCGTCCTTAGACACTGTTTGGAAAAGGGCAGGCACTTTCAAACAACTCTTGGCAGGTGATTGGATGAACCATCTGTCTATCTGGTCTAACACAGGCTAAATTCAACCACTTAGATCAAACTGTTGCCAAAGCCGGTCGGCAGAAGAGCAAGAAAACATCTTTTCCAGGGAGAAAAGCCTTCAGAGCTGTTCTTTGCTCTTCTTTCAGTGAAGAAATACTCTCTACGCTCACCTCTTCGGGAGCCGCCATTGTTTGTTTGAGATGAGTCACTTCCATGGTTGCTTCTCGCTGTCGTCACACCTAAAACCACACCTGTAGCTGCCAGTAGTCCCTCCTAGGATGCTGATTGGCTGCACCACTTTTGGTGCGGACACAAACGGAAAACTTGGAGCCTGGTAAGATGGGCTCTTGCGTGATCTTGGGATTGGAATCCAGCTGCAAGGTGATGGGAAATCCAGGTCCAGGTTGAAAAGTTAGTGCCTCCTCTGGAGTTATCAGTATGGTGGTAATAGTAGCTCCAGACCCTTCATCAACACACAACCTTAATTTCCAGATTAATGAATCTGGAAGTAGGGTGTCTGTGTATATCAGCCGAACTGGGATTTAGCTCCAGACCCTTCATCAGTACACAGCTGAAGTTAAGCTAAAGCTAAAGTTCTTATTGTTCAGTTTCAGCAGATTTGAAAAGAGTGAGGTCCATCCTGAGAGGTGGAGGTCAGGCTCAGGCCCGTGGTGACCCAGTGAGCTCAGCAGCAGCAGTCTTTCCGGGCTGGGCCACTCGCTCTGATAATGGAAGGTGGTTTTCCAGGAAACCCAGAGGGAGTCCACCAGTCTGGGGCGTGGGGGCTGGAGCCAGGGGGACCGGCCCATGGGTGTGTAGCACAGGGGTAGATGGGGTGGTGGGAAATGCTTGGAGGACAACACCGGCGTGTGGAGGCGGAGGTGGGACAGGCGGAAAGGAAGGCAGGCAAGGAGCAGGGGACAGGGAAGTGAGAGCAGGAAACGCTGGTCGGAGCGTTGGGTGGGTGGGGTGGGTTGGTGGGGATGTGTATGTGTGTGTGTGTGTGTGTGTGTGTGTGTGTGTGTTTTGGGGGGGGGTTCACAAGAAGGCTTCTCCGCCCTGTAGCGTCAGGATGAGGGCGTCTGCTTCTGGTATTGCTGCTCAGACGGCCACCAGCCAACAGGGTAGCTCACGTGTGACACAGTCTCACACACACACACACACACACTGCACACTGCTTCTTATTACACACACACACACATTCTCCACAGTGTGACCCCTCACCGGGTTGGCAGGGCTCGCGGCTCTTCTGCCTTGTGAGTGGGCCAGCCACTCACAACTACACAGCCCACTCTGTGTGGATGTGGAAGAGAGGGAGCTGTTTTTCCTCTGACACCTCTGAAGGAAAGAGGAAGAGGAAAGGGGGGAGGACAGAGAGGAAGGAGGAGGGGAGAGGAGAGGGACTCACAGGGCAGGGATGACGGGGTGGAGCGCCACACCGGTGGTTCCTTTAAAGGAGTCACAATGCTGTCATGTTATTTTGGTCACACTTTATTTTACAGTACACTAGTAACACGTAACAAGCTGTACATTGTATTAAATTACACAATATTTTTATAGGATTTTATTAGACAATATTAGAGCCTTTATTAGGCCATTATTAGACTTTATTAGAGGGTAATTATGGGCACATTTCTCTTTAGTTTACAGTACAGTTCTTTTGTAATGTGTCCCAAATTACCATCTAACAACTGTATTCTGATACAGTTACAAACTTAAAAAATATATTCAGTAAAATAATCCAAATATCACAATATTAAAGTAATGTAACTTGATTATTTTTCGTTACTTTTGGATTATTGCAATATAAAATATGCGAACTATATATAAAATATATAGTTGTTTAGCCTGCAAATAACAAGTGTTTTCATCATTGATTGATGAAAATGTTGATCAAAACTCCATGACGTCCTCAAATGTTTGTCCACAACTCAAAGATATTCAGTTTACTGTCAGAGAGGAGTAAAGAAACCAGAAAATATTCACATTTAAGAAGCTGAAATCAGACAATATTTACTTTTTTTTCATTTAAAAATGACTCAAAATGATTAATCGATTAATTAATTCTTTCACAGTTTTGTCACTATTTTTCAGGTCTTACCTGTAATGATTATTTTCATTATTGGTGAATCTGTGGATTGTTTTTCTCCATTAATCAATTGGTTATTTGGTCCAGAAATGTCAGAAAAGTGTTGATCGGTGATTCCCAAAGTCCAAGATGACGTCCTCAAATGTCTTCTTTTGTCCACAACTCAAAGATATTCAGTTAACTGTTAACCAGAAAATATTCACATTTAAGAAGCTGAAATCAGAGGATTTTGACATTTTTGGTTAAAACAATGACTCAGAAAGATTAATTGATTACCAAAATAGATGCGGATTAATTTAATAGTTGTACACAGTTGTGTACAGTTACCTTTTTTTGTATCCAGATTACATAATCTTCTGACAGCCGGAAAGAGCAGGGTTATCACAGGGTAATAGGCACACACACACACACACATACACATAGAGGGGGGCACACATGTTACCGCAGAGCAGCAGAGAGCAATGTAGAACAAGCAGAGTGGAGAGAGATAAGACTTAGAGTCATGCCTCGCCAGCGTGACTGTGACATCACAGTTGTATCTGTGTGCTCACTGTCTCCCTGTACTGGAGTGGCCTAATATAGTCAGTGTGGACCACGCCACACACACACACACACACACACACACACACACACACACACACGCTTGCTCACAGGGCCAGGGGCAAGAGGGTCTGCCTACAATATTTCCATCTCCTGTCCTTGGTTGGTTGCAGGCATGTGTTGCTTCAGATGTGTGTGTGTGTGTGTGTGTGTGTGTGTGTGTGTGTGTGTGTGTGTGTGTGTGTGTGCGCATGCGTGCGTGCGTGCGTTTGTGTGCGTGCATGCGTGTGTGTGTGTGTGTGTGTGCCATTTTAGTGAATGAAATGACGTCGCTGTTACGTCTGTTCTTGTCCATCACTGGCAGAGAGTTTCAGTCGTGGCAGAGACAGGTGCATCCATTACAAACTCTCCATGCTGCCTCTGTGTGTGTGTGTGTGTGTGTGTGTGTGTGTGTGTCTGTGTGTGTGTGTGTTGTCATGAGATTATTGTCATTACATAATTTGGAATTTAAGAACATAGGATGTGAATTCTAAAACTGGATAGAAATGGCAACATTTAAAGAGCTGTCTCAATAATGCTTTCAAGTTTTTATTCTTGCTTGAGCAGCAGAGAAAGACAAAGACAAAGATTTGATGGAAATGTGTTTGTTGAAAAAATTGGAATGCGGCTCATTTCCTGAATGTTCTGAAACGTTTTCTGTGGAAATACCTCAACAGTAACGTTTTAGCATGCACGACACATCAACAGGTCTGTGTGCAGGGTTCATACGGGTGCTGGAAATCCTTGAAAGTGCTTGAATATTAATGTCGTGTTTTCAAGGTTTGAAAAGTGTTTGGATTTTGGATGAAGTGCTTGAAAATGCTTGAAATTGTAATTGCATTACTTCCAAAATAAATTCCTGTCTGACTGAAACTGAATGCTTTGTAGATAAAGAAATAAAATAAGTTGGAGAGAATTTAGCAAATAAACCCAGGAAACATTCAATTTTAAATTCTTAAAAATTGTCTCAAATTGATTAATCAATTAGTTGATTTTGTCACAATATTTTTATTGTTATTTTTCAAGTCTGCCCTGAAACGACTATTTTCATTATCAATTTATCTGTTGATAATTTTCTTGATTTTTTTCTTGTTTCTCAAAGTAAAGGTGACGTACTCAAAAAATTTTTAATATCTGATTTAAACATTTTCAGCATGTATATGTATATAAATATATCATATACCACAGCTGTAAGGTGCTGGAAACCCTTGAAAGTGCTTGAAAAACCCTTGAATTGTCTTTGGAAAAGGTGGAGGAACTCTGTATATGAAAATATTGTCTGTCTTTAGATGAGTGGATGAAGTGTGGCTCACCAAATCAGCTCTAAAAAATACACCCTTCTCCTTTTTTATTATATATATTTATATCATTTTTATACTTACTTCACTAAGCTGGACGGAAATCTGCTGCTTTTGCATTTTACTGCACTGCGACTGTAGTTCAAAACATGACTTCACAATTATATTGACACACACTGTCACCAGTATTTCATCAGTGTCTCTGACCAGGATTACTCAGACAGAAAAAAAAAGGCAACTGAAAGACAATGATCTGATTATATTGTTGGCATTTTGCTTCCATCAGCTGAAACCAATCAAAACATTACAGCGAAATGACACTGTTCATTATGTTTCTCTGAGGGAGATGAAGCTCTACATGTGGTTTGTTCTCTTTTTTTCTGAATTTTTGGAATGACTCTCTGAATACTCTCCATAAGAGTAGAAGAGAAAGGTAGAAGAGTATCAGGACCAGGCGAGAGGGAGAGAGATTAGTTTGCATTTTGAGAATAAACTCAAAATCTTGAGAATAGAGATGCAACAATTAATCAATTATTAATCGACAGTTAAACTAATCATCAGCTATTTTGATAAGTGATTAATCGTTTTGTGTCGGGTTTTTTTTTAATTTTAAACAAGTTTAAAATTCTCTGATTTCTGCTTCTTAAATGTGAATATTTTCTGGTTTCTTTACTCCTCTCTGACAGTAAACTGAATCTCTTTGAGTTGTGGTCAAAACAAGACATTTGAGGACGTCATCTTGGACTTTGGCAAATAATAATCAACATTTTTCACCATTTTCTGATGTTTTATAGACCAAGCAACTAGTCGAGTGATCAAGAAAACAATCCACAGATTAATCAGCAATGAAAATAATCATTGCAGTTGCAGCCCTTGTCGAGAATACAGTCAAACTTTCTGTATTAATATAAAGTCGAAGTTTTAAGGAAAACAAAGCTGAAAGTTAATTTTTAACTTTATTGTTGGCATTTCGATTTTATTCTCAAAATGCAAAATTAAAAAAAAAAAACAGAAAAACAGATGTGTAATTTTATAGATCACATACCTTAAATGTTGATGATTATTGGCCATAATTAAACAATGTATCTTACATTCTGTCCCTGTCCTCCTCTCTTTCCTGTTGTTTGAATTCTTTGACTTTATCTCCCCAGCTCTCTCGTTTTTTTTATCTGTGTGTGTGTGTGTGTGTGTGTGTGTGTGTGTGTGTGTGTGCGTGTGTTACCAGCAGCTCTGGTCAGCCATTAAACTGCCTCTCAGGCCAAACCAGCAGAATTCCCAGGCTGCTCGGCTGCCTGAGTTCACACCTTTTTGTCCACAGGAATCTCAGGAATCCCCAGCTTCCTTTCCACTGCAATCTCCATTGTGTGTGTGCGTGTGTCTGTCTGTGTGTGTGTGTGTGTGTGTGACAACATGAAGGAAAGGCCCCCGCCTGTGCCGTGCGTGTGTGTGTTGAAACACATCTCCGCCCTTGTATCCACCCAGAGAAAGCGAGCAGGCTCACAATAGACTGAGTCACATTCTAAAATGGCAAAGCTCTCACTTACTGTGAAACTTTACTCTTCAAACTGACAAACGCAAGAGGACACTTTAATGGCAGGTTTTTTTTTTTTACTCCAACAGCACACACACACACACTAAATCATCCTCATGAATTCATTACCAATCATATGAAATCATACGGCAGCATTTTTTCAGTATTGTATCTGAGCATTAAATCTCAGCCTGTGTTGTCAGTTTGACAGTTAATAATAAATATAATAAATAGGTACACTGTTAATTTTACTTTCTTTTTCGTGCTCTTTTATAAACAGCCATTCTTGAGAACTGGAACAAATTTGGTGCTATCAATTTTTTTTATTATTATTAATAATTATTAATGCCAATTATAATTATTCATATCAACTCTCTAATTCCATTTTTTAAAATTTTATTCTTCAATATTTTTATATATGAAATCTATGTAATTTATTAAATATTTTGTTTTGTTTTATTTATGTTCTGTCACAACTTCCAACATTTAAAAATGTGTTGAAATCCTTCAAAATCAACAAAGCTAATAATTCTTAATAATAACACAGATATAAACATGTGCTATTATGATCATTTTTGTTTCAATTTTTTTTAAATGAAAATGTTTGCCCTTTAAAGTTGCGTCCCAGATTTCTGTCAACTGAAACATGATTTAATCAGGCATAAAAAGGGTTAGCTATACCCTAAGGACCCTTGTCTCTCCACCTGGTTTAAAAAGGTGGGAATACTGCTCAACCATAACATGTCAACACTGTGGTCCTTCTACATCAAAGCTAAATATGAATTATAGTTTAAAAATGTGTATTTTGATTAGCATTAAGAGAACTCTGAGACACTTTAAAAAATAAAATAGCTGCTCACTATGACTGTGCTGTGAAATGAAAAAACGACTGTCAGACATCAACTCCATCAGATTTTCCATCTGACGGAGTAGTTGTCTAAATTTAATGAAAGAATCAACTACTAGGTTTAATAGCCAAAATTGAAGAGTAAAAATCTTGTCCCACTTCTCGAGAATGATTGTTTTATATTTGAAATTGTTCTTTTGGTTCAATGATTGTAGATCAATCATTTTAAGAAAAACTTATAAAAAGAAAATCATGTCATTTCTTTCCCAGCGACTCATTGTCTCTGGCCTGCAGAGCAGCTGAATAACAAGATCAGGAATAATCTGTCAAATTGCTGCTTTTGGCAGGTAGCAGCCAATGACAAGGCTGAACTGTAATAACTCCATGGAGATGATCATTTGTTTTCACAAGAACCTGAACGAGAGCGAACAGAGACAGCTTTGCTCTGTCAGAACATCACGCAGTGAGACAGGAGGACAGGAGGACAGTGCTCTTACAGAAACCCTCACGGTGACTCCTGCAGGTTGACGCTGTGGTTTGTCGGCAGGTCTGGAGTCATTTAACCGCTCCAGCCCTGAGTCATCCTCCCGCCCGAGCCCTGCCTGCTGCGGGGGCTCAGTGGCACCCACTGAACACAATGAGAAACACACACAAACCCACACACTGGGCCGACACATGACAAGCTGTGATTCACTCCCCCCCCCCACACCCACTCTCAGGGCTGGACCGGACACTACGAAGCTTCAAAGTTTCGTTCATAACGTCAACAGTCAAATACTGCCAAGCTTTTTGTTTTCCTCTTTCTGCATGTCTAGTAATTCAGTTTTAACCAGATTACAGATACAGATTAGTACTGTAGATTCCAGTGTCGGCTGTGTAGGATCAAATTACATTTATGTGGACAAAACTGATGAGTTATATTCGTTAAAGAAAGGTGATTTAATAAAAAAACAACAACAGCAAAACAAAAACAAAAAAAAAACAACAAAAAACTGTGTTGGGGATTTTTGAGGGTCTTTACCAGGCTTGAGGAGTAACGGATTACATGTAGCAGTTAACTGTGTTTCATTACAGTAAGATGTAATTAGATTACAGATACACTTAGTAAAAATGATGATTATTCGTTTTTAAAATAAAGAACAATATCCCACCATGCACAGTTCACACACACAGCTGCCAATTCATTATCATGACCTCTAGTGAAAAAATGCTTCACTGGGTGGAAATTTCAACATTTTTTGTCTTTAAATCAATCAATAAATAAATTGTGCACAAACAAAGGAAGGAACAGCTGAACAAAGTAATAAACCTAAAAACGAACATAAAACACTTAGAGCTGCAACAATTAATCGATTATTAATCGACTGTTAAATTAATCTGCATCTAATCTGATAACTGATTGATCGTTTTGAGTCATTTTTTTGATTTAGATTTTAAAAAAAAGTAAAGATTCTCTGATTTCATCTTCTTGTGAATATTTTCTGGTTTCTTTCCTCCTGTCTGACAGTAAACTGAATATCTGCCCACAAGATGATCTTAGCCAAAGGTTTCCACTTTTCAGGGGTTTTGACATTATTCCCAAAGTGGGAAACTTATATTCTTATATTTTTCCTAAATACAAGACCCTCACAGAACTTAAAAAAAAAAAAAAATCAAATGAAACAATCTGATCTGATCTTTAATAGTAGTATTAGTATTGACTATTTCTGTGTAGCTAACATTAGCGGTTGGGTTTTTTGGAGTATTTTTTTTGTTTGACGTGATGTTCAGTTAGCTGGGAGAAATGTCCTGCAGCGGACGACATCAGTCTGTACTTTTTCACTTTTGCTTGAGTAAAAAAGTTGAATCAGTACCTCTACTTTTAGCGGGCTCTCTTTTTCTAACAAGTATCTGTACGTCTGCTTGTAAAGATTTCACGCACTTTTGCCGCTGCTACTGGTGCTCTGGGTGGGTAAAATAATGTTCCTGGTTCCTGCTGTGGAAACGCACTGAGTTCTTCCAAATGTTCCTGGTCCCTGGTGGAAACATGGTTATAGACGCACAAAACCAAAGGGTCACAAGTTACATCATAGTAAGGGAGTCATGGTTCTAGAAAGGTTGGGAACCACTGGGGACACAGATTGTTCTCAGGGGTGACAATTCCGAACAGAGATGTGTTTATATAGGTCAAATATTACTTAACCCAACTGCTTCCATGACTCACTGAGGTTACTTAAATAGTTCTGAATGGAGCCTGACAAAGGCACTTCCCCGGCTCCATAAAAATGCCTGTGTGTGAGTGTGTGCGTGTGTGTTTGTGCACCACAATATGTGTAACGGGAGCGTAGCATGGGTGCAGCACGGCTTTTGATGAGTCACATGGCCTCCTCCTGTGAGTAACAAACCAACTATGCAATTCCTGAAGTTTGAGACTCCCGTTGAAAACCCGAGCCCACCCTCGCCCCGAACACCATGAGGGAGGAGGGACGGGGTGGGGTGGGGTAGGGTGTGGTGGGACGGGACCGTTGATAGGTGTGGTTGGCAGAGATGGCGTGGCAGAGAACAGAAGTGGGCTAAAATAGCAGGATGTAGGTGAGAACCGGGATCCAAGAAGGGAGGTGGAGAGCAGGGTGGTGAATCAAGGACGAGGGCAGATGGAGGTCAGGATCAGAGGCAGAGGGCTCAGAGGATGATACTGACCCCTGTTGATTTCATTTTCAAATGTATATGTAACATTTTTTAATTACAATTTGTTTGTTTGTTTCATTTTAAAAGTTTTTTTAATATAAATTGCACAAAAGGCAAAGAAAATGTGATTGTTATTTTTTTTCCGCGGTTGGGGATGAATCTTGGTTGCTTAGCAACTATCACTGCCTCTGTCCAAGAAACTTTGCAAGCAGTCTCAAATTCCATTAATTTTCTTACGTTAAAATACTAATAATTAGACTAAATTCTCAGCAGAATGGGCTAATTGAAGAATTTGAGGAACATAAAGTAGGGGAGACTAGGGACGGTTGTAACACTTTTTGTCTCAGCACCTATAACTTGCTGAATTTTGTGTTACAGCTCTCAATTTTGACACAAATATTACAAATACTTTATAGCTTAGCACTTTTTCAGTTTCTTACACAAATAAAAAATGCATAAAAATGACAAAACTAACATAGCAGCAGGAGCAACTGAAAATGTAATATATTACATTATATATATCACATTACTGTGAATATATGTGAACATTACAGTTCACTACATGCAGTGACATAAATATAATTAAACTTAACAGAATTTACATTTTACTTTTGCTTCATTAAAGATTTTCCAGCAGAATAGTTGCATTAATCTTTTGTATTTTTTTTTTATTTCATTTTTATTATTTATATTTTTCCGCTCGTGTAATGCACATCTCCAGGAAAAGGAAAAAATGCATAGTTGTTTACGACCACAACATAAATCCATTTCCACATCTCATGAGTGAAAAGGAACAGGGAGAAGATAAATCTTATCCGGTCTTTACTCCAAACAGAAATAAACAACCGAAATAGATGGTCTATCTGTTACGGTTACTTGACAACTAGAGTGGTCACAATACTAAAATTTCAGACCTTGATATAACACTGGATAAAACTCGATACCTCCCTGAGTACTCTCAGGTACTTTCTCATTAGAAGCTGTGGTCACTCGTGTTTATTGGCCTGTGTGTTCTTGTAAACTCTGGTACTTTCTGTTTGTGGTCACAATCAGCTGCCCATCAGTCTTTTTCATCATAAAACTCCACCACAAAATTTTTGTCACTCATCAAGACCTGCATGGGTTTGTTTCAACGCCAGAAGTTCCAGAACTACGAGAACTGCTGTAAAAGCGGCTATTTTAACCTGTGAATTCCAAACTGTATAACCTCCAATGATGAATACCAAATCAAACAATAAATGCATTTATCCTGTTATTCTGATATCTTTTAAAAATGAAATAACACCAGAATGTACATTTTGTAACATTTGATCATATGTGTGACAGCATTTATAGTAAACATTTTTTATTTCACATATTCACAGCAGTAATTTTCTGTAGTATTTTGAAGTCATGTTTTTTTTTAAACATGAATAATAAATAAAGTATAGAGTCTTGTAGAGTCATCACAAAAAATAATCATAGCCAATAGACAAAGGCTGGAAAAACACTGTTATTTGTTTTGTCAAAATTTGAGAGGCGAGTTAAAGGCGCTGCAACGAAAACAGTTACAACCGTCCCCGGTCTCCCCTACTTTATGTTCCTCATATTCCTCAATTATTCTTCTGGTTACGACCATTTAGTCTAATCATTGTATTTGAATTTAAGTAAATTTAATGGAACTCGAGGCCACTTGTGACGTGTCACTGACAGAGACAATGAGTTGCTAAGCAACTACGATGCATCTCCAGCTTCGCAAAAAAAGTAACAATACAAGTGACAATTTTCATGCGAAAATGGGTTAAAATTATCCAATTTTCTTTGATTTTTGTGTAATTTATATAAGAAACATTTTTAAAAATTTTTAGGTACCAGGAGCATTGTATCTTTTTTCTAATTCAACAAAGTTATTCCACATATGAATCTGAAAAGGGTCAGAATGACCACCGTGGCTGTTCTGATGTTAAAATCATTAGACCGTCGCACTGAAATCTATGGAGCAGCTGAGACAAGATGCACACACTGTGTAGTATTTGTTTGTGTGGGCGTATGTGTGTATGGGTGGAGAGTGAAGTGCTGCCAGTGAGGCTAGAAGTCATAAAGACCCCTCTACTGTGGCCGCTGTGTGTGTGTTTTCAGTGTGGGGGGGCCGCCGCCGCTGCTTATGTCCCTGCCTCCTTTCCCTTATTTAGCGACGGGTCCCTTTTTTTTTTTTTTTTT
>JAJHUR010098323.1:0-45645 GCA_027495735.1 Lutjanus campechanus | reverse complement strand
ATGGAGTCTTTTTGTGTTTGTTTTGTGTGCTATTTTTAACGTTTTATCCGTGGCCACCATTCACTGCCATTGTACTGGATGAGGCTGCTACCCTGTTTCTCCTAAAACTCCAGGATTGTTTTGGAAATTGAAGATTTTCATCAACCATCACATCAACATGGTGGTGAGTACATACTGAGTGGGTTAATCTCTTAAAGTGGAATATCGCTTTAAGAAAGTTTATTGCACAGCAGCAGAACATTTACATTAACAGTTAGTTAGTTTGGCGTCAAGGCTCCGCCCTCATCACTCCTCACAGATTATGTTTACACAGAGATATTGAGGAGTGATGAACAAATATCCTGGACCCCCTGTTGGAGCCTGCAGGTGGTTGCTGGGGTGGTGGTGGGGCTGAATGAACAGGCAGTGACGCTGATGCAAGGCAGCAATGGCATTGACAGTCCGAGGGAGAGATGGGAGGTTTTAGCGGTTTAAATACACCGCCAGATTAGGGTAGATAAGGGTATGTACAGCCACATGTGATTGTAGTGCAGCTCGAGTTGACTGTCTGAACTAGCTCGCAGGCGTTGCTACATTTTTGTTGACAGACCCACCTGGCAGGACTTTGTAGCTGAACTTGCCATTTAGAAGATTTTTTCCCTTATCCACTGCGGCGCCATCTTCGTGGTAACGTAAAGCTTGTGACTGCGAGCTGATGCATCTCCGGCAACTGATTCAAAATAAGGGTCAGGCCAAAGGCCAATATAACAGATAGTGTGTTAATCGCACATAAAATAAATAGTGGCGTTAAAAGGAATTTGCATTAACGCGTTATTATCATGTTAACTTTGACAATAGGTGCGTTTACATGGACACAAATATTCCAGTTTTATTCGGTTTAAAAGCCCAAACCGAATAAAACTACTCCATATAAACACCTCAATCGGAAGGAACATGCCCAAACCGAATGAAATTTCATTCGGTTTCAGAGAGGTGGATAACCCTTTCTTTAAACCGAAAGAAATGTCATGTAAACACTCGATCGGTTTGTTGTGCAGCTGCGCCGATACCGCGCATGCTCTGTGATGACGTAACTGTAATGGCTCCTGGTTCTTGGTGGTGGAAGGGAAATATAGTGAACTGTTGCGGTTAGGGTCCTGCTGTAGCCGATCCCCTCGCATAGATCGCAGGAGGAGGAGAAACTGCTGCGCTTGTAGCTTAAGCAGAGAGAAAACAAGAAAAACAACTAAAGACTGAAGCACACGATATGGATCCATTCTGACACAGGTACGTAGGAGAGGGAAGAAGAACTGGGAGACGGACAAGCGAAGGAGAATTTTGACAGTTGTGTACGGAAGTAAAAGCTTCTTCTTCTACTGTTTTTAACAAATTTGACCGCCAAAAGTTGACTGCAAACGTCACAGCGAGTTTATTCGGTTTATTCTGAATAAATGCAGTGGCTCATGTAAACACCCGATCGGATTAGATCGTGTCACATGTAAACAGTTAACCCGAAAGACTCATTCGGAATGAATTTAATTGGAAAGAGGAAAAGTGTCCATGTAAACGCACCTACTGTCATGGTTGTTCATCAGGTTCGAGTAGCACAGAGGCTTTCGGGAGAGCCCTATTTTCCGGGGCTACCAAACATGCGCACATTTAAGTGCACGGCAGCGCAGCCAGTTGCAGGGTTACTATAAAAAACATTTTTCTATTACTACATAAAGTTAATACTGTCAATATTTCCTAGAAGCAAAATAAGAAGAATGTAAGGCTACCTTTTCAAAACAATTCACGTATTAATCAGAGCAAAAAAACAAAAAATCAGCAGAGAGAGAAACGTTTTTCTGCTTCTCATACATATTTCTTCATGAATGATATCCTTCACCACACGTTGTTTAACAAACTTGTGTTTTTGAACTACAGAGACATAAGGAGACTTTTTAAGACTTTTACAGAGCCTGTAACGAGCCTGACGTGATTACGCTCCATCTTTTATTTCAAGGAATGAACCAGGTTGTCACTGTATTACTGTATTTACAGCTGAGACTGAAAATTGAACTTGAAAGCAACAGAAATGTGGAACAGTGTTTTAGTACGTGTGTGAGGTGAGACCACATCACTGTGTGCGAGCAGCACAGAAGTACACAGCTGAGGCTGAGAGATTTGCACTGTGAATGATCAGCGCTCCTCTCAGTCTGCTTTCCCTAACAAACTCAACTTGATCTTTAAACGGCTCCTCGTAGTCGGCTGGATTGATGTCGTAGCTGTAAGCCATTAAGCTCATGAGTCCGTTCTCTCTTTGCTGGTACCAGAGCATCGTATAGAGCTCGCTGTCATCATGACTGCAGGTCATTTCTACCCTGTCTGTTACATTGACTATTTGGGGCTGAGACTGCTGAAACGTCACACTCTTGGCTTGATCTGTGGAAAAAGAGATGCAAAATATAGTTGATACATGCATTGCCTGGTAAAACCATTCGTAATATTGCTGTTTAACCTCATAAACATACTAGTTATCATTACTATCATTCATTTCCAATGTTTTAATTTTAAAGAAACATTACATGGAATCAAGAGAACAAGAAAAAGTCTGATCACTGCTGGAGACATCTTAGAAGTGAAGATATATTGAGAGACACTCTGCCTCTTTCCCACGCCTTTTAACCTGCGCATGCTCAATTGGAACAGATGTAGACTAGACACTGAGGGGTTTTTTGTGAGGGAGAGACATTAAACCACATCACTGTGCACTGGCAGCGCAGAAATACACGGCCAAGTGGTTGCTCCTGACTGCTCTGCGAATGATCAGAGCTCCTTTTACTGTGCTTTCCCTCGTCAGCTCAAACTGCTCTTCGAACTGGCCCTCGTAGGTTTGGGCACCCACTCCATATCCAAACCCGATGAGGATCATTGACTGGCTGCCGTCTCTTTGCTGGTACCAGAGCATCACTGGACTGCTGCTGTCATCATGGCTGCAGCTGATGTGGACCTTGGTGCTCTCCTCCACTATCTGAGGTGGACTTTGATGTAACACGACACTGTCAACCTGACCTGTGGACAATTTAGATGAAATTACTGATGTAGAATAGATGAGGACAAAAGGTTTCTATTTAATATACTGCTAAATCTGTTCAAATCAGCATTCTCACCTGGAAACCAGATGAAAAGGAGACCAAATGCGTACGTGAATGAAGACATTGTCATGTACCTCTGTATGATTTTGGCTCTGAGTGAATAAGTGCATGTGTTTCTGTATTGGGGAGGTGCTCATTTATCATCATATACTTCCGAGAAAACCTCTGTACCACATACTCTAACTCCACCTGTTGGCTGAATGTAACCTTTGTTCAATTCATTTTCCATTCTCTCTGATAATTAGGTACAGCTCTGGTAACCCTTTATGGTAAAGTGAACATGCATTATCATGCAACTGTCAGGAATGTTTACAGTATCTCATGAATGACTTCATGCAAGAACAATACATCAGTGCAATATGTACAGTATTTCTATCATCATGACTTCTGAGTTATTAAAGATCTTCATAGGCAAGTCTGCAGTTAAAGGGACAGGCCCAATAAACAACAACAACAACAAAACAAAACAAAACCAGCCAGTCACTTGTATTCTGATGAACTCCAAGTGTTGCAGTAATGATTCATTACGTATTACTTCTTCATGACTCCATGAGGCCCTTCAAATAAAGTGGTGAAAAGCAAAAGCAAAGATCACGTTAAATAGTAGTAAGGCATAGATATTGTTTAAAGGTGTGAGGTCAAGATCATACATATAAAGGCAGAAATAATATTAAAAATAGAGACATGATGTAAGACATTCTTAATAATCTCTAATAATAGAGCAAATATGAAGGTAAAGGTAAATACCATGTGAAAGACCTGTCCATGCTAACAATAATGAAGGACATGTGACAAAATTATCTGTGCATGAATAATATACACACAATGTTTTTCTTAACTAAATAATTCATAATTGCAGTGGAGTCCAAAATTATGATCTAATTTGTGTTTTCATTATTTTCTTTCCCCAATGACATAATTCCTAAATACACAATACAATTTATTTAAAGGGTCACAAATGTAACCCTCTTGTCTTGACTGCTGTTCTTCTGGGCTGCGGGTAATAAGCGGGCTACAATATTTTGTTCTTTCTCTCTTTTAATTTTCACCAGCACGGTAAAACAGTACACCATGCTCCAACTTCTTCTTTTTTCATCAAGCATGAGGCACTCCCTGTCCGTCACTCATACCTGTCCCCACAAAAAAACTGCAGGTAGGAACCAATTAACTCAACCAAGGGAATACAATGACTCTACTTAAACTGTGCATATGAACATAAAAATGACACAATATACAAAGTCCTATAAATGGCAATAAAACAATAATTTACAATGAAAAATGCTGTAAAAAAATGCTGTAAAAATATTATTACCTATGTACCTGGTAATAAGAAACACAAAATTACACAATAACTTAAGTAATAAAAATAATCTAATGTAATATAAATAATATAATGTGTGCAGTAATTACAGTTACACAAACATGAAGTCATGAAGAAGTAATGCTTAGTTAATCCTTTCTCTGAATCTTTTTGTCCTGCAGACTAACCTGTGAAGAAGACATGAACACTAACAGCCCAGAAATCAGGATGATTGAAAACCTTAGTTGTTGCATTCATTCTGTATTGATCTTACACTATGTCATATATGAGATACTGTTAATTCTTGCACACTACAGACTAAGAACTGAACTAATGCTTTTTCATGCCTGGAGTCATGTATGAATTCATGATAATCAACGTAACCTTACTAGAGATCATTCAGCTTGTTAAGTACACGAGAAATACTGATAAATCAGGGATCCTGTGTATCACAAATCTTTCATTCTCTCTATACATTATTTAAACTCATAAACTTGTCTCTGAATGTGTTAGTTTTATAACAATGTGGAAAATGTTTTCATATTTTTTGTTATTTATTCAACTTTCATGTCCTATTTCCTGTCATATGATATAATCTGCCCATAAGTACCTTTAAATGAGAACTGTTATCATCTACACTGATTTTAATCACCGTCACGATATAGGAGCATTATAACTAAGTTTTAGAAAAAGCTGATTATTTTTAAAAGTCTTAAATAGTCAGAAAATATGGAATATTTTCCAATTTGAATAGAGTTTCTAGCTGAAAGTATGAATGAGTTTTGAACATTCCATAATTCATTTTCTGTCTCACTCTCACAAACTCCAGACAGCAGACTGTCTGTAAACAGCACAAAGTTACACTCTGCAGTGTTTCACACAGACTTTATTAGGGTGGATGCTCAAGTATATTTTGTGACCAATTTTGGCATTTTTACTTTCGTAATCGGTCCGCGAGGACGACGGCATCTGCGATTGATGAGTGATGGACCTGCTCTCCTCCCCCTCCCTCACCTGTTTACTCTGCTGTGAGAAGGTCGGACAGTTTCTGACAGAGAAACACAGAGTGTCCTGTTTCATTTATCAGCCTGTGGAAAAACCCAAAACGCGAGGTGACTTTATAAAACATCCTGCTGATGAAGAAAGTCAACAGATCAGACACAGACAAGGAGAGAGCACAACAAGCACAACAAGGTACAGCAGGGAATGCCTGCTGTCCCTGTGGAAAAAAGTTGCACCAGAACCGGTGCAAATTCGGACCACAACACCATTCAGCTGATTCCCACCTTCAGGTCTGCCCTAAAAAGAAGCAAATCTGTTACAAAGACCATCAGTGTGTGGTAGGACAGGATTAAGGAGGAGCAAAGTGCTTCCTCCCTGGTCACAGACTGGGATGTTTTCTTTAAGGACAGTGGTATTGACAATGTTACAGAGGCAGTTACAGGGCATATTCAGATTTGTATTGACACTGTAGTGCCAAAAAAGACCATTAAATATACCCCAAAAATGATTACAGCTGAGATTAAAAATTACAAAAGACAAGCCTACCAGAGTAACAACCAACTGAGAAATCCATGAAAACACTTGAATTTTAATGTCATCTTTTCAAGGTTTGAAAAGTGCTGCTTGAAACTGTAATCACATTACTATCATAAAAAATTGCTGCCTGACTGAATTAGTTAAGTTTTAGATGAAGAAATAAAATAAATCAGATATTTGCTGAGCCAGATTGTATAGGAAGTTAATAATTAATCATTAATCAATTCATGCATTGCATTAATGCATGAATTACTAATTCATCAATAGTCTTGAAATAACATTAATCACGCCTCATATGACATTGTTTTGTCTGGTGGAGCCATTCATTGGATAAAGAAACTTCAAATTAAATTTAAAATAAGAAAAAAAGAGGAAAAAGGTCTTGAGGACCCCCTGTGTTCCCCCAGGTTGGGAACCAATGAGTTACATCATCGGTGACATAAAGCCACAGGTTGACCCTGTTATCTGAAGCACACAGATGATGACATGGATGAGGTCTGTTGGGGACAGATGTCTCACACACATAGAGGTCTTCCAGCCCACGGCAACAGAGGTGGGGACAAAGCGAGTTGAGCCCAGCTTTCCCAAGGCCGGTTAATGCACGCTGACTTTGGGCTAGAGCGGGAAACTGGTTCACCTCTGAACGTGTGGGGGAGGTCCGCGCCACGCATCCCATCTAAGGGAGCCGGGTCGACTCCAGCTCAGTCCGTATCATCTTCTCAAGGTCTGTTTATAAACTTCTGAACCAGTGACATCATCATGACATCACAGGAGAAGATCACAGCCTACAAGAGAAATCCAACTGTGACATCATCTAAGATGTCACAAAGCAAGCATGACAGCCCACATGCTCTGATCTGTGACATCATCAGTGATCTCTCAGAATTTAGAAAAAAAAAAAATCAGATCAGTGACAAATGATGTGTTTAAAGCTGTTTTCACAGATAATACCTGACTTCACCCTGGCCATGCACTTTCACACTAATTCTTGTCCATTTCAGCTGTAACTAACCAGGAAACCCAGGAAATCACATCCATGTCACCCCATTTCCTCCGTGAAGGGCCGCAGAGTTGGACATATCTCACAGAAGGCCTGGATTCAGAGGAACTTTCTAAGTAAGGGACTGTTAGGATGTGTTTTTAGGAACATCGTGGTAGGTCCCAGGTCGATACAACACCACATTTGGGCACGTTGGGTAGCCAGTACCAACTTTGTGCCCTGAATGAAAGCAGAACACTTTCATGGCATGGGTTTTGTTGTGTGTCCACCATGGAAATATCTGCAGTCTTCTCACACCCAAAACCCAAAAGGACCCACAACTATATGACCCCTCACTGTTAATGTTGTTTGTTTCAGTGGGAGAATTCTCACCTGCCACACGGCCCAGTATAGGAAGTTAATGATTAATCATTAATTGATTAATTTTCAATAAGAATGTTAAGTGATTAAACATGCATTAATTACTAATTAGTAATTAATTAATTAAGTAATTTCCAGACTATTGATGAATACATCAATAGTCAGGAAATGACATTATTTGCGCCTCATCTGACATTGTTTTGTCTGCTGGAGCCATTCATTGGATAAAGAAACTTGGATAAACAAAATGATTTGGAATCAGTGAGTAACATCATTAGTGACATAAAGCCACAGGTCGACCATCTTCTCAAGGTCTATTTATGAACCTCTGGACCAGTGACATCATCGTGACATCACAGGAGAAGCTCATAGCCTACCATAGAAATCTAACTGTGACATCATCTATGATGTCATGGCAGCCCACATGCTCTGATCTGTGACATCATCAGTGATCTCACAGAACTTAAAAAAAGAAAAAGAAAAAAAAAAAAGAAAAAAGAACAAAATGTGTGTTTTAAGTGTTATTAATGATTAATCCTTGTGTGCTGTTCATGTTTTTGTTACTCAGCCAATGTTTGCGGGTCCGGTGGACCCACTGCATTGTTTGGTTTTTAAATCAATACATCCAAAACAACTTCTGTAAAAATACCTAACAGATGTTTACTTTATCTTACAGGCAATACAGATAGCATATATAGTGGATATTTGCCATTTACCCCGATAGATCACATTTATCAATAAAAGTGCGATTCGTGTTTTGTGATAAAATGCTTTTTTTTATTTTTTTAAAGAAAATCAATCATATTCAACTTATGGGAAGAATAAAACATTTATCATTGAACAAATATCAATGAAACAAGGTTTTTTCATCTTTAGTGGTGTTCATTTATTTTAACTTGAACATATTCATTCATTCAGTTTACACAAGACAATCCCCACTGAACAGATACAGTATTCAGTTTACGCAACACATGAACACACTGAATGCATAGGCTGTTCTTGCCAGCCTAAACAACACATGAGGGGCAGAATTTTACTGTATGTGTGTTGCATATGTATTTCTTGCACTTGATACATGTACACTGTGTCTTCCTGTCCATCTTGGGCCCACACACATTTGAGGACTCACCAATGCCTTGCCCAACTCCTCAAGAAAGAGATGTCTTCTCTGGAGCTTCCCTCTGTTCCAGTCTGGCTTCAACAGTTCAGTGCTGATTTCTGGCTTTTGATGCCCCTGGCCACAGATTCTCCCATCTCTGTGCAGTGTACTCATGAGTACCACATTTTTGCCATTCTTTGGCACATAGGACACCAGGAACGTGTCAGCCATGAACTTGGACGAGTTGACGGGTCTGTTCTTTGTCAGCAGCTGGGGTTGGGAGCTCTGGCTTATTTTTCCCATACAGTTCCTACCATCGTCAGCTTCCTCTTTAGGAGTGCTTGTCCCAGCTTGTGCGAAGTAAAAAAATTGTCGCATGTGATGTTTTGTCCATGGAGTCCCTCTGTCATGTCAAAGACAACTCTCATGCTTTGGTTCTTCTCAGTAGCTCCTCCATCTAGCTTCCCTGTATACACCTGCAAGTTCCATGCTCTCCTCTGCTTTGCTACTGCTGTAATTGCTGGATTGGCTACACCTGTGCATCTCCTTGGCCACCCAGGAATCCACTGTACGTTTGTCAGACTCTTTGTACTTGGTGTATGGACTTCAGTAAAGAGAAAAAGCTAGAGCGCTGGAACCTATAACCCTCTTGCCTCATGCTCCTTATTCCTCCATCCTGCTCTACACCCTTCTGCCATCGGTTTTCATCCAGTTGGTAGGGATTTATCACCATCCAAATCATACAGTTACATACAAAGAGGGCCAGCGTGCCAAACGGTATTTCGGCTCTTCTTCTTAAAACCTTTGCAGATGAGTTGACTCCAGCCTGAAGTCCTCTGTTCCAGATCTCTGTTGACACATTTATCATTCCTAAAGTATGGAAAAAAGTTGTCATCATCCCACTTCATAAAAACCTTGTCCTTAGGACAATAATGATTTTAGACCAGTAACTTTAACATCCATGGTGATGTAATCCCTTGAATGCATCAGGGTAAGGGACCTACGAGTTGAAGTACAACATGTGTTAGATCTCTGCCAGTTTGCATACAAGGACGATAGAGGCCTTGATGACACTTAATACTACAACACACTTTATTTTAAAACACCTTGAAAATCCTACCGCTTATGCAAGATTTTTGTTTATGGATTTTAGCTCTGCATTTAATACTACACTCCCCCAGATCCTGTTAAATAAGCTGAAACAGATTTTATTTATAATCAAGTGGTACGTTGCATTTCTGACAGGTAGACAGCAACAGGTGAAAGTTAACTCAGCTCTCTCTGACATACAGGTTATAAGTACTGGAGCTCCCCAGGGTTGTGTCACCTCTCCCCTCCATTTCATACTATAAACGGCAGCAAGAATCAGTACATAAACAGCTATATATTATCAAATTCTCAGATGTCATGGCCATACTGAGTCTACTGACAACAGACTCAGATATCACTGTGTACAAATCAGAGATAAAAGAAGTCATGCAGTGGTGTGTGGGCCATAACCTGATTTTAAATGTCAAGAAAACCAAAGAAATGGTTAAAAATATGCTGTTGTTTTATAGAGCAACTATTGAGTCCATCATTCATTACGGCATCATGACATGGTTTGGTAACCAAACTGTCAAACTCACACCACAACTCCAAAACCTGATCAGGAGGGCAGGAAAAATAATTGGAATGTTGCCCCCTTCCTCTCTTCAGGAGATATTTGAGGAGACAGTGAGGAACAAATAAATTAAGGTATAAATTTTCATTAGTCTCACTATCAGTCAAACTGCTTAACAGTAGGACATGAAATGTGTGTATGTGTGTGTTGGTATGAGGGGTGAGGGAAGGTAAAGGTGTGGTATTTTGGTGTAGGGCACTTGTGCAGTAAGTGGGATGTAGGGGATTTGCTGGGAAATTACCATGTGTAGGGCATTTGTGCAATACTTTTTGTGTAGGTGCCTTCCTCTGCCTGAAATGCTCAGAAAAATAACTTTTAGACTTTAAAATGCTACAGGAGTGAAAATGGGTGCCATAGAATTTTGTATTTGTTCTCCCTTTCTGTCCTTTTCTCATTTTCCCCCTCTTTCCTCTCTCTTCTCCTTCCTTCCTTTCTTCCCCCTCTCTTCCTTTCTCCCGCCTCTTAACAGACTATCGTTCCCCAACTTCCTGCTCAGCCTGCTCATGTGGTTTGCTCCAGGTGTGCGGGGCAACAGAAGGGTTTTTGTAGGGGAATCTGAGGCTTTTGTATCGTGGTGTGAAGGTACGCTGCGCAGAAATAATGGCCGCTGTCTTCGGGGCTCCTCAGTTTGAGCACATGAAGAAATGCCTCCTTCTCACCATCTCCACTCACACTAAAGCTGCCCTGAAAGTCTTTCTCCACCCTTTGAACTGATGTATAACTTGTAAAACCAACTAGCTTTAAAGAGGAGTCTCCTTGTGAGCGATGATACCACAGAATCGTGTCGTAGTCTTTGATGCTGTGATTGCAGGTCAGTTTAAATTTATCGTTGATCTCCCCCAGCAGATCAGCTGGAGTCTGATGAACATCTTTACTTTGATTTGGTGATACCCCTGCAGGAAGGAGCAAAAGCTATAAATGTTTATTTAAATGAAGCCATATGATCAAACTTACAGCGATGAAGCAAAAATGAATCATTTGATGTACCTGTGATCCAGACGAGTGTGATAATAATAGTAATGAAAGCACTGTTCATGTTGAGAAGTCCTTGTGTCTGAAGCAGGAAATGGAAGTGATATGGTGCAGATGGCATGGCATGAAGAAGAAGGTGACGTCAAATGAGGTGTATGTCTGATATGCTGTGCCTCATTTGCTCAACTCAAGAAGCAGGTGCCTGCTGTTCCCTGTCAGGTACAAAAACCACCAATGCAAAGAGATAGCATCGAGTTTTTGTACCCAGCAGAGAGACTTTGTGTCAGTGTGCGTCACGGGCTGCACAGTAGTACACCGCACTGTCCTCAGCTCCAGACAGCTGGATCATTAGAGAGACATTTTTTGCCCTGTTCTCACCCAGATCGCCACTGATATTGAACTTCTGTTCATATGGTTTTGCCACCCCGACATCCTTATAGTCCACGTATCCAACGAGTCTCATATCTGTCTGTCCGACCGGCTGCTGGTACCACAGCAACACTCTGTAGTCAGTTCTTCCGTGGGTGCAGAGAAGATGCACTTTGTCACCGGGGCTTCGGATGAGAGCACGAGGGGACTGATGGACCTCAATGCCCACACAGCTGCCTGGATACAAAAAGAGAGACATTCTTTATTTTGTGATGAACGACACAGAGAGTTAAAAAAAAAACACAAAACAAAAGAAACTTCCCCAACATTTTCAACACAAAGCCCTACCTGCAAGGCAACAGAAAAAGAGAAAGCAGATCATTTTAACTTCTTCTTCTCTAGATTAGGATGTAAAATTGTTTGTTTGTCTGTAGCTGTGGATGATGGCTCATACTGTCACATGTGTGAAGAACAAAGGGGAAGGCATGAAGTTAAACAGGACACAAGCTGAGCTCCACCTCTCTACATCCAAATCATCAGCTTTGGACCACTGGCTGTAATAACAAGGTCTTTTTTCCTCTATGAAATAGTTATATATGAAATAAAGTTTCAAATATTTTGTTTTTATTTTCTATATTTGGTATAAAATTAGGTGTTTGTTCTTTTTTGTGGATAGCTCCACCTGAGAGAGGGTCTGCAACCAAAAGAGCCATTTTTGTCCAAAAAAAGAAAAAAAAAATCCATTTGGAGCTGCAACAATTAAAGTCTCTCTTTTCCCTGAAGACTTTTCTCTTCTTTTGTTTTTTAAAATTTGGCATCCATAGCGAGCTTATAGAGACTCAAGAAGCCTCGGCACCACCAAAATTTAGAGAAAAAAGCACCGAGTCACAGATGAAGGCTATGATGCACATTTTGCAAAATTTCAAGGCAACATACTGCAATAGATTTTTGAATTTTGAGCCCAAATCAAACTTTTCGACTTTTGAAATAAACTGGCTATGATCTTTAGTTGAGATGATAAACGTTCTTTGAATTTTAGAAATAAAAAAAAAAGTATTTCAAAAATATCACAGTGAGCCTGATTTGTCATTATTTTGATGCCTGAAATTGTTTTAATTGAAAATATAAAGATTTTAAACATCATTCAATATCGCTTCAGAGCATTTACTCATTTTTTTCTCCCAAAACTCAAAGTTTATCTAAAGAAGAAAATAAATTATCCAAACAAACATTTCTCAACTTTAAATAAAAAAAAAAAAAATTATTTCCATGTAATTGTTTCTGCAGGTTGCAGACCCATGATTAAAGGCATACTTGCCAACCCTTCCAATTTTCCCAGGCAACTCTTGTTTTTCATTAACTTTTTCCTTTTTCTTTTTTTTCCTTTTCCCTATTTCCTCCCAGGATCACAAGTCTCCTGCATCCAACACAGCTACACCAAACTAGACTTCCTGGAAAGAAGAATTCCTGTTCCTTCAGGAGAATTCTCAAGGAAAGGGGCATCCATTTTTTATAAAACCTGCTGCATCAATTTTCTTTTAGGGGAAAGGCAAAAAATACTAATAAGTATTAGTTTATGCCAGAGATTTAGTTCAGGCTAGGGGCAAATTATTCTATGTTCTTTCCTGAAAATTAAAAGTAAAATTCATTCAAATTCATTCGTATTCAACATAAAAAAAATTGCTCTTGCTGTGCACCTTATTCTTTTGTCATTTACAGCCTTTGAAAGTCAACAGAATGCAGGAAATACAGAGACTTAAATGTTTTGGTTTTGAAATCCTCCCTATTTTTAAGGTCTCAAGTTTGGCAAATATGACCCGGCATCAGAGGGAAAATATGACAAAGCTGCTGTCTAAATTTAATAAAAAATATAATCACAAAGTTAAAGGTTTAATAGCCAAGAGTTTGATATTTTAAAATACATTTTGCAGCATAATTGAAGAGAAAAATCAAAACCCTGTCTAAATACTATTTTGTCCCAGTTCTCAAGAACGAGTAATTTATTATTATATCACACTGAAGCCACATGCATGTCAGCTTTTAGAAATCCTTAAAAATATGGTCATATGTTGCCCGTAGGTGGTGCTACAAAACATGATGAATTTAATGGCCACAGCTCTGTGTTATGAGCACCCAGGCACTAATACTGCCAAAGACGATTGAGATGTTCTTCAAAAATCATGTCTAATAATAACACACTAATAACACATTTAGCAGACTGATGGACCGTGATGAAGGTCTGTGGTCTGCGACTGTTTTTTAGCCATGAAGGCACTGAAGGTGTAAATGTCAGGTGACTGGTTCATCATTCATTTCACCCGGTTTCTTGAAAGGAAGTAATTAAACCTCTCTGTCACATACAACAGGCAGAATAAAGCTACTGTAAGCTTGATTTGTTTTTGCCTCTGTCCACCAGTTTGGTCCAAATGTACAAAAAGCTCAACGTGCACAGTTCATCTTTGAGGTGAGGTGAAATCAAACCATCAGCTGATCTGTAGTCAGCTATGTGTGGTTTTGGTGCAGCTTGTCAGGCATCTGCATCACTGTGTGTGATGCGATAGCACAGACATACACTCCGCTGTCACTTGGCTCCACATGTTTCACTGTGAAAGACCCGTGCTGAAACTCAGTCTTGCTGGCCGAGTACTTGTCCTGGCTGAAGTCCCCAAAGTCCGGCTGCTTGAAAGGCACCGTGTGGACGATCAGCCTCATACTCTCCCCTGGTAACTGCTGAAACCACAACATGTGAAAGTAACTGCCGTGGCCATTGTGACTGCAGTTCATCTGAGCGGAGCGACCCCTCTCCACCACCAAGCCCGGGGTCTGTTGGATCAACTCAGCCCGAGTTACACCTGGAGAGAGATGTTAACAGTGAAGGTGACAGATTAACATGAGTTTTAGAGTCATGTGGGGGTTTTACGATCATAAAAGTACCTCCAGTACAGAGCAGAGAAACAGCACAGAAGATGAGAGGTGAGATCATGTTGATGTGTTCAACACACAGACGTCTCTCAGAGTGAGGCAGCAGATGATGAGAGTGTCTCTGGATACAGTCTGTGATCTCTGCTGCCACAAGTGGGCATCATCAGACTGGTCAGCATCTCTCAGTTAATGGTTACATATCCCAGTCCTACTGGTGGCTAAAAATGTCTCCTTTTAATATAACATTCCAGTGTGATCTCATGTTATTACATTCTGTGTCCCATCACGTTATTTTCCATGAATTAACATGATGTTGAAACAGTGATGATTTTTATGTCTGTTGCACTAAAAAAAAGACAAAACCAGGGGTGGACGTAACTAATTACAAATATTAAAAATGACTGTGATTACATAGTTTTTTGGGTACTCTTTAGATACTGTACTTTTACTCTCACGTAAGTATGCATCACACCATGTAATCTAAATCATAGTTGAGTGCTGAGTACAATTTGAATGAATATCCAAAAATTTCATCTGCGTTTTAGTAGCCAATCAGGTGATCTGATCACAAACAGACAAATGAAAACAGAAATACAAACAAAAACAAAACAAAATCCTTTGGCAGCACACATTTGGAGTAAGGATGTTAATGATTAATCATTAATCAATTAATTTAAACAATTAGAAATATATTCTGAGATATTTAATCAATAGTCTTTAATCATATAAATTATTAATAATAGTTGATTGTTAGTGACTACTGGCTGAGAAAAATGCACAAAATTTGCAACTCTAATTTGGAGAGGTGACTGACATCATCATCATCATCATCATCATCATCATCATCAAGTAACTAATACTCTGAGTAGTTTTTGTGACAAATACTTTTACTGAAGTAAATTTCTAACACAAGTACTTTTACTTGTAATAGAGTAATATTTTAGCAATATTACAGTACTTGTACTTGAGTACAGATTTTCAGTCCTCTTTCCACCACTGGACAAAACACAGAAACAGGTGCTTTAAGGCAGTTTATGTCACATCTTACTCAAAACAATGATAAAGGACAGTGTAGAGCAGAGGTTTTGTACATCATGAACTGCTCTGTCATATACACTGTGTTCAGGTTTTATACCCACTCTGAAATACCGACTCTCTAAATACCACAAGATGCCACTTTAAAGAGAAAGCATTTGGATTGTATGTTGGAGTGTCAGATGCTCTAAATGTTTTGTAAAGAGGTTCTTGGAACTAATTTCCAAATTAAGACAAATTAAGAAAATTTTCTGATTACATACATTTTAATTTTCTAGTGAATTAAAAAATAAATAAATCAATAATTAAATTCTTTAGGAGGGGATTGGTGCACAAACAATCATTTATCAATACTTAAATTAAAGCATGAATCATGAAGAAATAAATCATGGAGTTTAGCATGAAAACTTTACTGAGGATGTGCGATCTGCCAGACAATCAAAACAAAATACCACTGCCATGATCATGCGTGTACCAAGAATGATGTAAAGGAATAGTTGGACATTTTCAGAAATAAGCTTATTTTCTTGCTGACAGAGGCGTAGACTATAGTCTGCACCAATCTCCTGTCTGTCTGTTAAATATAACGCTACAGCCCGTAGCTTAGCTGAGTGGCAACAAGTGGAAACAGTTAGACAAATGACAAACTGACCTAGAAATAACCCCTGTAAAATGGCCCATTGTTCCTACACTTTGTTTAATTTTTTTTTTTTATTATTGAGCTTCAGAGGTAAAAGTAAAATTTTATTGCATGCTATAAAAAATAACTCAGTATTTAAACTTCAACATTAAATATTCAGCAATAACATTCAATTGTTGGTGAAATTTTAATTATTCTTCTGGCCTTACTTTGCTTCTATATCAATATAACTTTATTTATAAAGCATATATTAAACCAGCGTTAGATAGTACTTCACATAGCAATCAAAGAACACATAAAACATAACAGAGAAACATAAAAAACAGCAATAAAAGAAAAAAAAACTAATGAACAAACCACAGTAAAACTAAAGTCATAAAATTACGTTAGTCTTCAGCTGAGTCTGGAACAGATAAAATGGGCCTGCCAGGGGTTCTGGCAGTGTGAGCAGGGTGGTATGGTGATAAATGATATGAGATATAAGGCGTCAGGCCATGCTGAGCATGTTGCACAGTCGAATGAGTGTGGTACAACACTAGGGGTGTATCACAAAGCCACTACCTCTGCAAGCCAGACTTGCACTGGGCCATACAGCATATTATTTCTTTAAAAACATATTTGTTCTTACAGAACACATAATGGGATGAGAATTCCCAGATGAAAATAAAGTAGGTTTGAAGTGTCTATGAATGTGGTTGAGTGCTACTGACTGCAGCAGTGTGTTTGTGTGTTACAGTATGTGTTTATCTCCACATAATGTATTGTGTGTTGATTACATGCTAGAAGACATCAAGTTCTTCTTTACATTCTCTTCACTGCAGGTTTAGAATATTCCCTCTACACCAGGAAACCACGGCTGCATCAGTTTTGCAGTCAGTTCTTTTATGGCTGCAGACTCACTGGACTTCATGGAAAGAGGCTGCAGAAATGAATTTAATAAATTAAACAATATATTTAATCAAACCCTCCTCTCTAATAAACACCAGCTACATTGTGATTAATGTTGCTTCAGTGTTGAGCTAAGGAGAATTTGTTGAGTTTTAACTCCATCTACAGGAAAGATCTGAAAATTATGATTCTAATATGCTCAGTGACACCAAGCAGGAATTTAGAGATTTCACCATCTACAAGCCATGATATCATTAAAAGATTCATCATCATTGTATAAAGGATACTACATGGGCTCAGGAACACTTTGGAAAACCGTTGTCAGTAAACACAGTTTGTCGCTGCATCTACATGCAAGTTAAGACTCGACCGTGTAAAGAGAAAGACATATATCAACAACATCCAGAAACACTGCAGACTTCACTGGACCCGAGCTCATCTGAGATGGACTGACGCAAAGTGGAAAAGTGTGCTGTGGTCTGACGAGTCCACATTTCAGATTATTTTCACAAATCATGGACGTCGTGTCCTCCAGGCTAAAGAGGGAAAGGACCATCCAGATTGTTAGCAGCGCAATGCTCAAAAGACAGCAGCTGTGATGGTATGGGGGTGTGTTAGTGCCCATGGCATCATGGGTAACTGTCACATCTGTGAAGGCTCCATTAATGCTGAAAGGTACATACAGGTTTTGGAGCAACGTATGCTGCCATCCAGACAACTGTACCGACTGTCCGACCGTACAGAATGTGATGCTGGTGGTTATAAAGGGAGGTGAGAGGTTAAATACTGCGTCGTTCCACAGTAAGAACCTCCATCTGTAACCTCCGATTGAGGTTACAGTGGGAACACAGGTGCAAGGAGGTGTGAAGTGTAATAGAGATGATCAAATGTGAGACGGGGAGGTTTTTGTGCTTAGAAGCAGCGATAGATAACACAGTGTAAACTAACAGCACAGAAGTACACCGCACTGCCGTTCAGGCTGAGCTCCTCAGTTGTTAATGTGCAGGTCTCGTTTGTCTCTGCTCTTCCGTCCATCTTCACAGACGCTCCGGTCTCAAGAAGTCCAGTGCCTCCCATCATGGAGCCCAGCAGCTGTAACTGTCTGCTCTCTGATCGCTTGTACCAGATGATCACATTGTAGCTGGGGATAGTGTGTAAACAGCTGAGCACAGCTGTCTCTCCTGGAAATCTGTACATGTGAGCTGGAGTCTGGTGGACTTGTCCACCGAGTGAGGCACCTGCGGTAAAGGCACTAATAACCATCAGATGATATTCAATAGTATCAATATTGTGTGAAGAGAATCAGAAGCCTTCTTTGTTTAATGACATTACCTGACACCAGCGTAGCCTCACAAGTTATAATCAGGAATAAGACGATCATGTTGTCTGTGTAAAGCATTTGGTTGTGTCACTGTTTTCCTCAGTGCGTCTGCAGTCATGCTGTCATCGAGTCTTCAGGTGGGTGGTGACATCCTCCATCAGCTCAAGTGTCACTGCTCCACTAGTTCAGTATGTACATCAGCATATACTGCCACCTAACGTGCGGAGCAGTTTCAAGCACTTAATCCAAAATCCAAGCACTCTTTGAACCTCTTTCTTTGAACAACACATTAAAATTCAAGTGTTTTCAAGGATTTCCAGCACCTGTATGAATGCTGCAATTTATACAAAAGTCTGTATGCAAAACTATTTCAAAAGATACATTTCTTTGTCCTCAATTAAAAATAGTAGGTTACTTTGAAGGCTTTGTAGGCCACAGCTCTGTGATAATGAAACATTATTGTTCCTTGGTCAGGATGAGTGTGTATAAGTTATTCTTTTGGATTGCTAAAAGAATAAATTTTAAGCTTACACTAGAAAAGAGATATTTACCAAAGGTGACGGTTCTAAGAATGGAAATAATATAATTGCTCATTTTGGAAAGCTTTGGAATGAATCACTGGTGTATGTGCATATGTGTTCAGGCTGGGGTGGTTCAGCTTTCTTTCAATACAAGTGGGAGGGGCTCCAGGGTAAAAAGGTTGTGAACCACTGTGTTAAACCAACCATCCAGCTGTCATAAAACTGAATGTTCCCTGTGCTCCCCTGCTTTTCCAAATGACCTCCTTCAATTTATTGAAGATAAACTGGAAAAAATGTCCCAGACCAGAAGGGTCTTATGATCAGGACACTTGTCTGAACGGCCTGGAAAACACACACGAACCATCTTTGAAATCTTTAGAAAAGTAGTTAGATTTCAATCTGATCTCACAGCTCTCTGACCGGAACAGCTGATTAGCAGCACCCTGCACGGGCAGGTGATCTGTGCATAGGAATATGGTTGAGAAAACGTACCAACGTGCCAAAAAAAAAGTCTGTCTGACCGCAAAGTAAAGCAGTGAAAAAATATGAAATATAGCAAATGCTTAAACAGATTTTTTGTTGGGTCACTAAATTTACAGTAATGCATCATATGCTGTGAGAGCATCATAATTTTGCACTATTTAAGGATTTACAGACTGTTATTTTAGAGAACGTGTATATCTGGAGATATCACAGAACAGCCTGAAAATATCCAGATATAATTTTTAAGCCATACCGCCCAGCCCTAAGAAGATGTAAACAAAACGGAAACTTGACATGGTGCAACATCTCGCTAATGCTTTGCAGTGAGAAAAGCAGAAGGCTGAATGGGTCTGAATGACAAAATGTTTGGGCAGAGCTGGATGTGAGAAGTGAGGATTTTCGGCTTTAATATCTGTTGATAGTAGTATGTTAGCTAACATTAGCCTCTAGGATGCTAATGTTTACTGTAGTTTGGCAACGCTGCTGTGTCAGTGCAAATGAAGTGTGGAACGAGCTTGTAATTAAACACAAAGAGCAGCAAACATGTATGCTATCTTTCACCATACGTGTATGTTGGTCACTTTCATTGTGGACAGCTCCTCCAAGCACAGAGTGTAAAATGAGCCACAGTAACCTAATGTTAGCTTGTGGCTAGCTAATGTTGCTAATTGTTATCTACAGTATATATCAAAATGATCAAAAATACTAACTAAAAATACTAACTAAACACTAATACACACTTCACACAAAGAGAATGGCAAACTATTGACAATATGTACAAATCAAACCATAAAAGGTTAAAACAATTTTAACTAGCTAAAGCACCTGGATGACCATAGATGTTTACTGCAGATTTGACACCAGAGGCTATGTTGCAGGCGGTCCGTGAAGCAGATATACACCACACTACATTGTGCAAGAGGAGAATTGTGACTGCTTGGAAAGTACTGATGTAATCAACCTGGGTTGAACATAGGTACCAAACAAGGTCCCAGACTTCTCCTCTGATTGTCAAGAGGGGTGAATCTGATTTAAATCCTCTCCAAACTCTGAGCCAGACTTTACTTTGCATCCAGAGAACGTTTTTTTTCTTTCTTCTTCTATCATAATCAGGAGTAACACGGACATTTTTGTTTTCTGAAAAACCACAAAAAATAAGTTTCATTCTCTTATGATATTGGAGTGATGATGTAAATGTCAGTAACATATTTCTCAAACCAGACACCACAGGATTAAATGATAAAATGTGTTTTCTTTTTTGTAATTAGGGTGAACTGACCCTTTAAAGTGCTTTAAAAATCCCAATCCTTTATATGCATCACTATGTCTGTTTTTATCTGCTTATACCTGGTCTCACCTCAACATCCCTCTGATATTTACCCTGAGTGTAAAGTCAATAACTGCTGAGTCCCCCTCGCCTGCAGAGGGGTTTCCTCTCTGCAAACAGACCCTTCTCTGTGTCTGAAACCGGAGAGGTCAGCATTCCTCAGCTCAGGCCTCAAATAAAGACCCAAATTCTTGCAGAAATAATCTAGGTTCCTGCTGGGAGTGCAAACCTATCCGCTGTTCCTGGGAAGCTGCCTCCCTCAAGGTGGACAATCAGTGTCTTTGTGAAGCCAAGCTGATGCCAACTGTAGCCTGAGCCCAGAGCTGGTCCACCCCAGCAGCCCCTCAGTCCTTCTGCCTGAGCTGTGCAGATGGTCTACCTCACTACGGAAACGCTGGATCATTTTGGTCATCATCAGTGCTGGAATATCAGAGCCAAAAATAAAAAGGTCTTCTTTCCTTTGTGGATTATGGATGTTCAGAATCTTCATTTTCAAATTGGATTTAATGGCCTGGATAAAGCATCACCACCCCTTTGGGACTGCCTGACAACAGCCAGGAGTCTCCACCGACTGAGAGGTAGGCCTGAGTTATTCCTTTTTTCTGACCCAGATATTGTACATGCTGCACAGTAAGGGAGCTACATTTATTCAGCTGCTTGCATTACATGGCTATATTTGCAGACAACAGCTTGGAGCAAGATTGTATGCAACATGAGAGAAGGCTGACATTTTTTGACTCATCAGGTTGTAAATTGTCAAGAAAAATATCTCAGAGTAGAAGCAAAATGTCACAGTGCTGCTTCAAAATATTTCCCAATCCATTTTTAGCTTTTAAGCAAACAAGGACCACCAATGCCAAACCTTAAGACCTGATCTAGCTCCTAAACCTAAGTTAAGAATCTGTTTTCTCTGGGATGCTCAGTAGCATCTTTTTCTCTTCCCACACACTCACACTCTGTCTCATCTAGGATCGGCCCTTCCATTAGGTACAGACTGAACAAGAGACAAGAATAAACATTTGAATTTTCTTTAATCTTGTTTCCTCAATCAGTCACTGTACAAAATAGGTAAAAAGCTGCTTTTAATTCAAGTCCTGGGGGGCAGTCAGGAATTAGGCAGGATTCAATGTTAGACCACTTAACATGCTTTATTTCAGCATTCAAAATAATTAAAAACATCTCAATTTATTATACATATACAAAATAGGTACAGATCTCTGTGGTGTTTTCCCCCATGGGTGTGTCTGTCTGCTTTCTCTAACAAACTCTTCGCTGATGGCTCTCTTTCTGTGCATTTTTAAAAATGTCTGTTTGGTTGCAATTTTTTTTTTCCTTTTTTGAGAAAATTCACCCTTCGCACAAGAAAACAAGAAACAAACTACAACAGATGTGTGGATGAAGGGGGGCTGGAGGAGAATTTGGATGACAGAAAGGTGGCGGGGGGAGGTTCATGAAACATAAAACCAAAAAAAAGTGTGATGGAGAGAAGAGAAGTGGATCCACTTTTCACTTGAGCTCACAAACAGAGCTAGAGTTTGAAATAGAAGAAGTCTGTCTCATCCTGGACACCAAGAATAAGAGCCGTGGTTTTGTTTTAGCACCAAGAGGGCCCTGCCACGCCAGAGTGACCTTTACACTACAGAACAGTATAGCCATACTGCGTGGCCAGGAGACCTCACAGAAAGAGTAGCACCTTAAGTTTTAGCTGTTCCCGCTTCTGCTAAAGTGTCAGTAAACCTCGACTACCCCACCGACCGCCAGAGCTACTGCAGGCTTCACTTCAAAAAACACTGGGCCCTTTTTTCTTTTTTTTTTACAGCTGGAATTCCTTGCTTTTCTGAGGTAGCCATTTTTCTTTCAAAAAAAGAGGTTTAAACCCATGTTTCTCTGCTGGTGGTTTTAATGTGACTTTTCTTTAAAAAAAAAAGAAAGGGTAAAATGAAAGGAACAAACAAGAAACAACAAACAAATCACAACAGGTACAACATAACCAGATGAAGAGGAGGGAGATGTCAGTGTTGTCTCAGGCAGGTGGAAGGGGAAGAGGGGAGGGGGGGGGGCAGAACAACAGAGACAAACATGGCTGTCAGTTTCACCGTTTATTCATCAACACCTGAAACGTGGTACAAAGCAATTGAGTTCTGTCTGTTGGGACTGTCCTTTCATTCCTCTCACCGCAGTGGTGTATAAAAATACAAAAGTCACCTTTGTGTTTCAGTTGGTTTCTGTAAACTCCAGAGAGGCCTGGTTTGGTTGGATGAAGAGGGGAAGTAAATTTTTACACTTTACAGAAGCATATATTATTTTCTTGTTGCCAGTGAAACAAAATGTCTTCTCTATAGGATCCTTGGTGTTGGTGATGGTAAAAAAAACAAAAAAAAAACAAGAGTCAGAAAAAGTAGTGGTCCCAAACACGACGATGCAGACTCCGCCACATCGCCGCCATCTTGTCGAAGTGCAGGTTTTAGGCAAAGTGGACCATCGGAACAGCGGCCGAATGGAAACTCGTAGTATCACGAGCGAGGGGTCGGATTTTTCAGAAAAATGGCATTAGAGAAATGTTTTGTTGGGGTATTTTTTAGAGAGAGATGACTGCTAGAAAAAATAAAACACACACACACACACAACAACAATTTCAAGTCCAGATTTCTCTTTTTACAAGAAACAGACGGGTCCAACTTCAAGGCCGAACTCTTGGTCTGGAGCACCAACATCCATAGGAGCGATATCAATGATTGGCAGGCGAGATGTTTTCGATGTCTTGTAGTCGATGACTGTCTTGCCCCATGTACCGGTGTGTGACTGGAGGGAAAGAAGAAGAAAGGAGTTAGGGTCAGCATTCAAAATGGCAGTTGCATTGTAAATACTTTTGTTTAAAGAACATGAACTGCTACTAGCTACAATAGCTAGCAGGCATGTTTGATATCTGATGTACTCCTTTACATCTGCTACCTGAAACAACCAGGGAGTATATGTGCCTACTGAACAGTGACGTCTGACCCTTGCAAACTTTGCAGGTTTAACTTTTGAGCCTTATTCATCTGAGAGTGGGATTTGGATAAGAGTATCGACTAAAATTTCCTCACCGTGCATCCATCCTCCAGGACGCTGTAGGTGAAGCGGCTGTTGCCCTCGGCTCTGATCTCGATCTCGTTGGAGCCCTGGAGGAGCAGGGCCTTCTTGAGGTTGCCGGCAGCGGCGTCCATGTAGGCGACGCTGTTCTTGCAGTGGTAGGTGATGTTCTGGGATGCCTCAGTGGACATGAGACGCAGGAAGGTCAGCTGGATGTTGACATCCTCAGGCAGAGAGCCCTCGCTGCCATACTCGAACTGTGTAGGAAGGAGAAGGGGAAGAAGGTCATTGACTGAACTGTGAGCAAACAGGAGGGTAAGATGCTGAGCGGTAAGATGGACTTGAGGACAAGAGGAGGAAAGAGGAACTGAGATGGAGTTTGCACTAAGTAGAGATGGATTTGGACGCTGAAACTGGAGAGGAAGTTAGGGAATGGAACTGTAAAGGAAAGCAAAGGAAACCAAGAGGAGGTTGGAGCGAGGAATGCTTTGTTTTGGGAAGTTTAGCACATTTACCTGGAAGCCGTCGGTCATAGCCTCTCCGAACCAGACGTGCTTCTTCTCCTTGATGTTCTTGCTGACGTACCAGTTCTTCTTGGCAACGTCGGTCTGAGTTGGGGTGATGCAGGTCTCTCCAGTCTCCATGTTGCAGTAGACCTTGATGGCATCCTGAGTGCAGCCCTGGTCAGGGTCAATCCAGTACTCGCCTGGAGAACAAGGAGTTGGGAGGGGAAAAGTCAGAACTCCAGCACGCTATTTGACCTTTGACTACCTCAATGCTGACTTGAAAGCTGTCATCTACTATTATCCACTTCCTCTAAAGGCCTTTACTCACCGCTCTTCCAGTCAGGGTGGCACATCTTCAGGTCACGGCAGGTTCTGGCGGGGTTCTTGCGGGTTCCATCAGGGCTGCGGATCTGCTCAATCTGCTGGCTCAGGCTCTTCAGGGTGCTGTCCACCTCCAGGTCACGGTCGCGGAGAACGTTAGCGTCATCAGCACGGTACATGCGGAAGGGATCAGGGGCCTTCTCCTGAGGCTGGGCGATGAAGCCAAGGTCGAATCCGCCGCCAGGGGCACCGGGTGCTCCAGGAGGTCCAGGAGGTCCAGGAGGACCCTGAATGTCAAGTGGGGAGTGAGAGGAGGAAGAGAAGAAGTTACTTCATTGCTGGTAGTGGTCTTGCTGTGTTCCTAGACAATCACAACATCTTTATGATGAATGAAAGAGGAGGCAAGAGATGAATTGATGGGTAGACAGTTAGTTAGACTTACAGCAGGTCCCATCTCGCCAGAACGTCCACGAGGTCCAGGAGGTCCAGTGGGTCCAGGCAGGCCAGTCATACCATCCTTACCAGCAGCTCCAGCAGATCCAGCAGCGCCCTGCAAACAGCATAAAGCGAAATCTTAAAGTCTTCAAAAGTCAAAGTCGCTCTAATCACTCTGAAACAAAGAAAAGAGCAATGCAAAACACAAGCTGCTCCAAGCACTTAAAGATTATGTGATGTGTTAACTCACTCTAGGTCCAGCGGGTCCAGCAGCACCAGCAGGTCCCTGATCTCCAGAAGGTCCCTACAGATTAAAAAATAAACAGGAGTTAGCAATAGAGTGTGTATATTGCATATATTGTTTGTATGTGTGGGTATGAGTGCAAAGTGACTTACAGCGGGGCCAGGAGGTCCCTGCATGCCAGTGAATCCTCTGTGTCCCTTCATGCCTCTCTCTCCAGCCTCTCCAGTCTCTCCCTTGTCTCCACGAATTCCATTAGCTCCCTGTCAGAGAGAAGAAGAGTGAAGGGTCTTGTCTTTTCATCCTCTGGGCGTTGTAACATCTATTGTAGTGGTCTGTTAATTGAAGCTGATATTGTTACTTACAGCAGGGCCACGAGGTCCAGCAGGGCCAGCAGGGCCAGCGGGGCCAGCAGGTCCCTGAAAAATACAAAAATCAGTTTGATGTGGAGGCAGCTCTCCCATTTACAGTAAATCTTGGATCAACCCTAACCCTAACTTTTGTCACTGAAGTTATGAATATTTTCATAAAACAACAACGATGAAACCAAAAAATGATTTTGTCACTCACGGTCTCTCCACGGTCACCGTTCTTTCCAGCGGGTCCAACGGGTCCGGGGGCACCAGGGGGTCCAGGGGCACCAGTGGCTCCTGCAGGGCCGGTCTCTCCACGGTCTCCCTAAAACACAGACACAAAATGAATTTACCATGACCTGTTCAGTTCTATGTTCAAGAAATATAAAGGCCTGCAGTGAGGATTAAGATTCTGATAAAACCAAATTATCTTTTCTCAAGGATGTTTGGCCACTAAATATGGTCCAAATGAACTTCACTAGATTTGGTGAAACTGGCCACCGTCAAGGCTATACAAAAAAAACAATACTTGCAGGTGGTATAACTCTGCTCCCTTGGCAGCCATATTGGAGCTTATTATCTCTGAAAACAGCTGATGGTGACCACGTTAACAGAACTTTTACAGACATGGTTTTGGTTTTATGTGATATTGGCTGCTTTTCAGTTAGCTGCCTATAGCTGATGCCCAGCTACGCATCACTGTATCTGGAAGCTTCTGTAGTTAGCATGTTGTTTACAGGCTGGTTTTGCTGGTATTGCTAGGTTCAGGTCAGCGTTTCTGACTCAAACAATGCTGTAGTAAAGCTTGGAGCTACAGACCAGGTTTACTCTATCCATCCTAGAGGATATCCCAGATCTTTGGGCATAGTATTTGAACCGAATTAATTCAGATATACAAAATCTGATCAAAGTCTAGGCTATACAACCCATAACAATACTTGCAGGTGGTATAACTATGCTCTCTGGCAGACATATTGAATGTTAATAACTCTGATAACAACTGTTAATAATGTTTCTATCATGCCAACAAGATTTTGGCAGACATGGTTGTGTGATATTGGCAGCTTTTCAGCTAGCAACTACAGTACATCCTCAGCTAAGCATCACTATGTCTAGCAGAACCCACTGTAGTTAGCATGTTGTTGTGTAAATGACCTTGCAGACTGGCTAGCTATTGCTTGATTAAGGTCAACTTTGCTGACTCTTCTCAAGCTCAGTGCTATAGCAGAGGGTGGAGCTACAGACAAAGTTTAGTGTGTTGGTGTAACCTCAATTTCAATCAATTAATCAAGTGGAAAAACGAGTCAAGTTTAGCAGTTAACTGTTCATCTTGACTGAGCATGAGTTCACTCTCTGGTGCTGGTGAGTCAGCGGTAATATCATTTGAACTCACCTTGGGTCCAGCAGCTCCATCGCGACCAGATGCTCCCTCGTTACCAGGGGCTCCCTAAAACACAAAGCAGGTTTACTGATTTGGAAAACCGTACAGGGTTGACTTATACTCACACCAGTACACAAAAGACAGACAGATAGGTTTGGTGTAAAGGTACGATTGTTTCTTCATACCTCACGTCCAGGCTCGCCAGGGGCTCCAGCCAGTCCAGGGGGTCCCATGGGTCCGGGAGGTCCACGCTCACCACCGGGTCCAGATGGTCCCTGCTTTCCAGCCTCTCCCTGTGGGTGACACAACCACAGTCAGTCCATTCATAAACACCTCAGTTCCTTTTCTAATTGATTAAAGTTATTACTGAATATAAGTTTGTCATTTGAG
Organism: Lutjanus campechanus; assembly: GCA_027495735.1. Lineage (NCBI taxonomy): Eukaryota > Metazoa > Chordata > Actinopteri > Lutjaniformes > Lutjanidae > Lutjanus > Lutjanus campechanus. The sequence continues at coordinate 18,391 of JAJHUR010098323.1, read as the reverse complement.
GATAATCATTAGAAACATTGCTTTCTGCTTGCTGGAGGCTACACAGCAGTGCAGCCAGGTCAGTTGAGACCTTTCATAAACTGAACCAGAGTTGAACTGTATTTCCCAATCATTCTCAGCAGTTTTGTTTTTATTGTCACATCCTTTAGAGATGGTTCTTGATCACTTGATATTTCTGGATTTGGAGTCATGTTTGGTTCTAAAAGTCACACTAGCTCTTTAAGACAGACAATCCATTAGATCCACTGTGCATTTTGTGGTTTTGTAGGGTACAGTTTGTTGAATAACTAGAGGAACTTACAGAAGGTCCGGGCAGGCCAGGGAAACCTCTCTCTCCTCTCTGTCCAGGCAGACCAACAATACCACGCTGTCCAGCAATACCCTGAGGTCCAGGCAGACCAGGAGTACCCTGCAAGGGACAACAGAGAGAGATAAAGACAAAGTGGTTAGACATCAAGGTACAGGGCTGCAGAAATGGACTTCGACTAGTATTCCATTCTGTTCTGAAGGTTTTGAGTTAAAGCCAACTTACGGAAGCACCATCAGCACCGGGGCTACCCTTCTCTCCAGGGGTTCCTGGGGGTCCAGCAGCGCCTATCTCACCAGTGCGTCCAGCAGGTCCAGTCTCACCACGGTTTCCTTTGGGTCCCTCCTTGCCACCAGGTCCAGCGGGTCCGGGAGGTCCAGGGTTGCCCTATGAAGGAGTAATACAACACTGCTGAAAACCATTCTAGACTTTGAGCCCTGTCATACGAACAAGAAGTGCAAATAATGTTAGAGAAAGACTTACAGAGGGGCCGGGAGGTCCAACTCTGCCGGCAGCACCAGGGAAGCCAGTAGCACCCTAGGGAGACACACATTTCCATTAGTTGAATATGGCTGAAAAATGGCTGCATCAAGTCAATGCAAACAGATGGATCATAATAGAGCAACAAACGACGGAGTTGAAGAAGAGTTGTGACTTACAGGAGGTCCAGCAGGTCCGCGGGCTCCCTTAGCACCAGTATTTCCAACGGGACCCTGAAAGGACACATCACATTGTCAGTCAACATGGGAAAACCAGTAGCAGGCATTGTTGTCATAGAGACTTCTGATGTTCACTCTAAATTACAGGATTTTCTGTAAATATTACTATAATGAGGTGTTAATGTGCGAGTTTACAAACCTGAGGTCCAGGGGCACCAGTGGGTCCAGCAGCTCCAGGGGCACCGGCATCTCCCTTAGCACCATTTTCTCCAGCCTCTCCCTTAGCACCAGGCTGTCCATCAGCACCCTGTGGTGGAATGACAATGGATGGGGAAAGAGACAAAGGATTTCTCAGTAAATTCAGTGTTGAAGCTTCTAGCAAAAAAACAAAAGAACAACAACAAAAAAAGTTGTGAGAGAAGTAAGAATATGCATGAAGAGGTGACTTACAGGAGGTCCAGCAAATCCAGCAGGTCCAGGTGGTCCAGACTCTCCGCGCTCACCCTAAGGAAGAACAAGGGTAAGAAGAGTTAGACAAGGATTTGAAGACTGAATTCTCAATCAACTAAAGCTTCTTCTGCTCCTGACAGACATATAGACAGGTACATACAGGGGCTCCGCGAGCTCCAGCAGGTCCAACAGGTCCAGAAGGACCAGGCTCTCCCTTGTCTCCGGTGGATCCAGCAGGTCCAGGAAGTCCAATTGGTCCAGTCAAACCACGGGGACCATCCTTACCAGCAGCGCCATCAGCACCCTTGGCTCCTTGGTCACCCTGGGTTATACAAGAGGTGATCATACATCAGACCCTTTAATACAGGGAACATTCGGTAGGTGGCGCCACAGTTGTTTAGTAATTACTCTTAATAAAATGATGTTTGTGGTGGTGATGATATTCTTCATGCTGAAAATACGTGAATCTACTGTGGATAGTGGTGATAGTTTAAACTGGTTAGACGTTTTTGTGGCATTAGCGTATTAGATCTCTGACAATCCCGGAAGTGTTCTGTGAGTTGTGCCACTCATAAGTGTACATCAGTGGTGACTAGTTCAAACCACCCTATATATTGGGAATGCTGGGATACGAGGAATACTATTGCGTCAACTCACTCTGTCTCCTCTCAGTCCTGGAAGACCAGCGGCACCACGCTCACCAGGCATTCCCTGCAGTCCGGGAGCACCCTGAGCTCCAGGAGCACCGGGGGCTCCAGCATCTCCCTGGGGAAGAGGTGAGAGGGGAAGAGAACAGAATTAGGGAAAATAAGAAGCTCCAAGTACAGCAAATCAATGAGAACTTCGCTGGCCATCAAGTCATTTCTTTCACGTCTCCTTGGGTTTACCTTAGCACCATCGTTTCCACCAGCTCCGGGGGAACCACGGGCACCAGCAGGTCCAGCGGGGCCAGGTGCACCACGCTCACCGGGGAATCCTCTGTCACCCTGAATGGAAGGTGCACAAGAGAATTAGATAAGCTGAAGTGGAAGTGCAAGAGGACTGTGGATTACTTATGTATATAAGTGATGATATTCATCAATAAATGGAAGTACTAATATAAGGTGGAAAGCCTTTTCATCCCCACACTTCACTATGTGTGTAAGAAATACTCTTAATAACAGAAATTTCAAAACAGATGCATCTGGTAGGTAAGGCCTTTTTGTGGGCGGCCAGATTGGATGCTATCAGCTGTTTTTTTTTTGTTTTTTTTAAAGACAGTTAGCTTTCAGCTTAGCTTAGTTACACATGCTATCTACATAGCTAACCCATATCCCCTTAGCACTAGCCTGTTATTAGCTAGTTTTAGCATGTTAGCATTAGCATTAGTTTGTTGGCTAGAAGAACCTACTGGTTAATTAGCAAGCTAACAGTTAGCTTGAGCTGACTCAAGCGCTGTGTGTGTTTTGGACAAAAATCAAGGTCAAACCAGTTCACTGTGTCATAGTAACACTTTGAACCAAAAAGAACTTTTTTGACATTTCACTGCAAAAATTATTGAATTAAAATAGCAGAAACGACATGTTGCTTGTTTAGCTATTTTGAGCATGGTTGATAAAGATTTACTTGTTATAAATAGACAACTATACAATAATCCTCCATTAATAGATTAGACTGCTGAGTAACTGCAAATAAGATGATGATGATGAGTTACTTACTCTGGATCCAGCAGGTCCTGGGGCTCCAGCCTCACCGGGCAGACCCTAGATAGACAGAGAGGCAATTAAGACGTGAACTTGCTCAAAGGTTTGAATTTGATCAGGTATCTAAGTCAACCGTGTCTCAGTCAGTACCTGCTCTCCGGGCTTGCCAGTCTCACCAATGGCACCCTGGGGTCCGGGGAGACCCTGGAATCCAGGACCTCCAGCAGGTCCTTGCTCTCCTCTCTCACCAGCAGGTCCCTGAGGATGAGCAAGAAAAGCTGTGTTTTGAGAACGCATTAGGCTTATGAAGGGTACTGCCCCTGAGCTGTATGTTCATGTGGGAATGTGTGTGGATGTCTGTGTTCTACTTACAGCGGGTCCAGAGGCACCTGGAGCACCAACGTCACCGTCCTTTCCAGGGGCACCCTAGGTAGAGAGATGGCAGGCTTTTAGACCCACAGGAGCTATCTTTTATGCATATTTTTTGGATAATCAATGAGTAAAGACAACTTTTAATAATGTTAATAAGTGTCTGATACAAAATTAAGCCTGACAGATGTCCTAATGATATGTGACATGATACATACTGTATAAAATTGAGTGTTGCTATTGTAGCTTTAAGCTTTTGGTATGAACTGTGTCCATGTGTACATGCTGTAGCAAGATCTTCTCTGTCGGTCTGTTGCATTACATCCATATATTCAAGTAAGAACAACTAAGGCTCCTCAAGTTTGTTCTTCCGTTCATCAAAATGAAGACTAACAAGAAGTGCACCATATCTTAATCACCTTTACAGGTAAACAGTAGAGTACTGTAGATTCAAAGACAACTTACAACGGGGCCAGTGGGTCCCATCACTCCTCTCTCACCAGGCTTTCCACCCTCACCCTACAGACAGAAGTAGAAAAGCATTATTATCAGTGATGTGGAGACCACTTTTTTAGTAAAATACTTCTCAGTAGCCCACTAAAATATTCAGAAGCATATGAACAAAGATCCCGTATAGCAGTTGAGACCCATTACTTACAGCAGCTCCCTTGGGTCCGGGGAATCCCATGACTCCTGGCTGGCCTCTAGCTCCAACTGTGCCAGGGGGTCCGGGGCGGCCATCTTGTCCAGGGGCTCCCTAGTAAGGAGGATTAAGTCATTAAGTTTGAACATAAATAAGCACAAAATACAGGTGTTTTGATGAGATTAAGATTAATTATACTGAACAACTTACAGTAGCTCCCATCTTGCCATCAGGTCCAGGGCTGCCAGGGCTGCCAGTCATACCCTACAGGTAGAAGGTTATGAGGTCAGAGGGTGGCCTGCGCTGTGAATATACGATGTTGCTAACAATTCTGCGTTGGACAGTTAGTCGGGAACCTCACCTTAGCTCCGGGCAAACCAGGCTCGCCAGTGCGTCCAGGCTCACCAGTGGCACCTTTAGGTCCAACAAGACCGGGGGCACCGCGCTCACCATTAGCACCCTATGATGGTGGAAAAAAGGTAGAGAGGCAATGATGAGGTATATTGAAAGTGATCTAAAATATATTTCAATGGACGTATCAAATGTGGTTGTGTGTGTTTGACTCACTTTGGGTCCAGCAGAGCCATCAGCACCAGGGAAACCACGACCACCAGGGGCACCCTGTAGAGAGAATTAAGCACACCTTGCTTAGCTCTACGACTTGTATTTGGCTGGGTATTGGTACACAATACCTTTAAGGAGTTGATTGAAATAACACACTGCTAAGTAGTATCAAAACTTATTCAGTCAGACAATACCTGCATTCAATCCTTTTGGTACCCAAATTGAGGAAAAATTGACCATTTAAATGGTTTTGATTGCAGCCAGCCAATGCAAGCAATCTTCATAAAGAACCTTTGCAAAAAGGTATCAAATGAAATAATCTATTGGTATCTGTATCACTTTAAGGGTACTGGTATTGGTAGTGGTACTGCCCAGCCCTACTTATTACAGTGCTCTGATCCCAACATGTCTAGTAATGTATGTTCAGGTGTATTCTGGAGAGAAATTCAAACTGACTCTACCTTAGATAAATGTTACTGTATTGTCTAAACTGTTTGAAAACTTCAGTTTTTTTTAGAATGGTTTCAAACTAATCGAAATACCATAAGATTGCATGTATCAGGAATGCTATTCCTAAATATCTTGAAATTATCATTCCTTTATTTTGGCCTGCAGGGGGCATTAGAGAGTTTGTTTACATGATCCTGATGAGTCAGAAGGACGTCTGCATCTTTTGTGGCCTGTATTACGTATACTCGTATTAAATGAGTAGGTTGACCTTTTCCGCCAAGTATGGGAAGTTATTGTCTCTTCTCCCTGAACTTATTTCTACTAACTCTTCCCAAGTCTGAACTGAAATGTGATAAAGGTTTTTTAAGTGTGCTGTTTGCCTTGACTTTGAATCAGTTGCAAAATCACCAAAATCTTCAGGAGCTGGTGTTTTTTAAGGTCGGGATGAGCTGATCCGATACTCAGTATCAGTATTGGGCGGATACGCCCAAAATCAAAACCACTGAATTGGGGAAAAAACCAGACAGTATTATCCGATATGATCCATTAGCCTTAACTAGCACACAAATTGCTCAGCTAAACGTTGAGTGACATGCCGTAAGGACAGAGAAGTGTCACAGGTAACACAGATGAAATGTATTTTAATTTTAAATGTTTGAATGGTTCTGACCACTCAAAATGCTGCTAAAAAATTTTAATTAGATGATTTTAAATGTCTTGGAAGAGAGTACATGTGGGTGCTATGAATGTTTTGATTTCTTTTAATTCTGTAATTCTTATTTTGTTTTTATTTTGTATTGTTTATGTTTTTTGTACTGCTGCCTGTGTTGACAAGGACACTCTTGAAGAGGAGATTTTTTAAACTCAATGAGTTTTTTTTTTGTCCTGGTTAAATAAAAAATAGTGTTTCCATTCATAGCAGAGAAAAATATTTCATTATTTTTGCACTGACCAGCAAAAAAAAGTGTTATCTAATATTATATCTGTGAAGTCAGTAGCTGCACCAAAGTCACAATAATTTAAAAATAACTCAATTAAAAGTGGCATTTAAGCAGATATTGAACAATATATCTATATATTTTTTGTCTTGAGGTAAGAACCACCAGGCAACTATCCCTCCTCATTACACTTCTGCTTAAAGAATACAACAATAAAATATTGTAAAAATTAGGCGAGATGCATACTCTCTCTCCGGGAGCTCCACGGGCTCCTGCACCGCCAGGCTCTCCTCTTGCTCCTCTCTTGCCCTCCTCACCAGAAGGTCCTGGGGGTCCCTGAACTCCTGGAGCACCCTGTAGAGCGCGCACACACAGATGGCATTAGAGACCGAGTGTGTATTGGTACATGTATGTGTACACAGAGCTGTGCTCCATGCTGACTGTGATGAACTTCAACTTACAGCCTCTCCCTTGGCACCAGCCTCTCCCTTGGCTCCAGGGGCACCAGCCTCACCCTGAGGGACACAAGCAGATAAGCAAACATAAACAACAAACAACAAACAAAATCAACAACATGTCAGTCAGTTAAAACAAATAGAGAAGAATATGAAAAATAATAACAGACAGATTCATAAAAACCAAAGCAACACAGACCACTAATTTAGGCTTAATTTAGTTTTGAGAGAGCTTTACTCACAGTGTTACCCTTGGGTCCGGGGGCACCAGCAGCACCCTGAGGTCCTGAGGGTCCACGAGGTCCGGGGAATCCGGGAGCTCCAGCAACTCCAGCAGCACCCTGCAGGGGGCAGCACACAGCAACAACGCAGTCACATCATGCTGCACTGCACTGCCAGTCATGAGACTCTGAGGTTGCTGTGTCAAACAGCAGTCCCAACTCCTTTTCAATGCTTTTTGGATTCAAACCATCAACCGTAACATGGTTATAATAATAATAATACTCACAGGGGATCCCTTAGCTCCAGCAGCTCCATCACTTCCGGGGTTTCCCTGAGAGGAGAAAGAAGAGAAGAGATTATTATTAACATTCTTTTAACAATGTAGAAAACCCATGTAGCGACTATTTTAAAAAAATTAAATGTAGATGTAAACTCCATCAGATGAACAATCTGACCCAGTTGACATCTTATGAAGTTGACCAAATGTTTTTTTCATTCCACAGCATAGTCGTAGTGAGCAGCCATTTTATTTTCTAAAGTGTTTTGATTTAGAAGGACTACAGAGTTGACATGTTATGGTTGAGACACATCTGAAAGAAATATTATTTAATGAGTTTGTCAAAAAATAGAAAGTTTACTACTGCTAGATAGAGCAGTATTGCCCTCTTTTTTAAACCTGGAAGTGAAACAGGTGTCCCTAGAGTATAGCTGACCTTTTTTATGTCTGTTTTCTGACACAGAGCAAGTTTAAAAATTAAACCAAAACATTTCTTAAATTACATATATTTCATACATATAAATAAATCCTTAAAGAATATATTTTCATCAAAAAATTGGTAGAGAAGGTCCTATTTACAGTCCAAGTACAGTTATTTTGGTAAGAAATGATTTGTCTCAATTCTCCATAATAGGTTCATCATAAAGAAGCAGCCAATCAGGAAATTGTTTCCTCTGATAATTCGTCATCTAGGACCTGAACAGGTTACTGTTTGTACTCACAGAAGGTCCAGCGGCGCCAGCAGGTCCGGGGTTACCGGGCTCACCACGGGCTCCAGAGGGGCCCTCGCCTCCACGAGCACCCTGAGGTCCGGCGTCACCCTGGGTAGAGAGGAAAGAAAGAGAGTCGGGAATCAGTCAGATGATTGTCCGACCCAAGACTTCTAAAAGAAATCACTGGGATGACAGAACAAAGGGCAGAAGTTATAGAAAAGAAATGTGAAAATGTGAGAACAGAGGGGTATTTTGGTGTACGCTGTGTTAAAGTTAAATATGATTAAAAATCCAGCTCAGTACTCTCCCAAGTCTGCCAGCAGAATTGCTATTTACTAATCCTCATGTAATACACAGCTTTTACAGCTAACAGACAAGAAATTAAGTACACTCAAAAAATATGCTCATATACTATCCATAATGTGGTAATTCTGCCACTTTTCATACACTGCTACATACCCTAAACTTACATGTATGTAGACTTAGCATGTACTAGGGAACATAATACCTGTGCAACTTGTATGACATTGTGTCAGTTGTTGGAGGAAGAGGAAATGGGATATAAAGCAACATGATGTGTGTTTTGGATGGTGACATGCTGTGGAAGATTAAGAAAGATGCTGAAGATGAAGGACATTAAAAATGGAGGCTGTCTGCATTGAGTAGTACCTTGGCTCCAGGGCCACCAGGGAATCCAGGAGGTCCAGCGGGGCCAGTGGGACCCTGAGAGGAAACAATAACAAAGAGATTCAGATGACTGGACATTAAGGAGCAGCTCATATAGGAAATTGATTTAACTTTCATTTAGAGAATGGAAGACTTACGGGAGGTCCAGCAGCACCAGCAGCACCATCGTTACCACGAGCGCCCTGCAGCACATAGACAAACATGATTGGTGGATCTGTTCACTGATTGATTGGTTGATTGATTACAGTAGTGGTGTGTGCTTGTGTGGACTCACAGCAGCTCCATTAGCACCAGTGCGGCCTCTCTCGCCAGGCAGACCACGAGGTCCCTGAGACAGAAAAAGAAAGAGTCAGTCAGCCATACTCTTGAAATCAATTGGAAAGGAGGGAAAATCCAACATGGGGACTGTTGTAAATGGTGAATATCTCGGTGGGGGGAGGGATTGATTTACTCACCATAGCACCAGGGGTTCCATTCTCACCAGGGGCTCCAGACTCTCCCTAAATATACATGAAAACAGACAGGTGAGGTGATGAGACAGAAAGTGTGGCATCATTTGTCAATATGCACTTAACTAGCCAACATGCTAATGCTAATGACACCTGCTAATAGACAATATGTAGCCAACATGGCCGCTAACAGCCAATAAGTAGCAAACATGGCTGCTACTGCTAGTATGCTGCTACTACTGGTATTCATAAAAACAAAAAGAACGAGTCATCTTGATTTGGGCTTGAGGACCACACATCTTTGCCAAACTGAAAAGATGCTAATGGTTTCATTATGGGAAATGCAGGGGGCAGTTTCAGTCAATTTTAAGGACAAAAAGTCAAGATATCACCATTTTTATCATTCTTTTAAAAATCTGTCCCCCAACTGTCTGGAAGTGTAATTCTTCTCACTGGAGTATTACATTAATACTTTGTCCAGTACTTCTGCTACAAGTAGCACTGACACTGGTATATTGATGAGAAATGTAGGAGACAGTTTTAGCCAATTTTAGGGTGTAAAGGTGACGATATCTCAGCTTCTGCAGCTTCCATTTTTATCATTCTATTAAGAATCTGTCCTCCAACTTTACTCACTGGAGTACTACATGAATACTATGATAATACCATGATCAGTACTTCTACAACAAAACTTTGCACTGACACTGCTATTAGCATGATAGGCATGCTACTGCTGTTAAATGTATGAGTGCCTCTGTTACTGCTACTTTTACAACTATTCCCTCTGCTTCTCTTCAAAATTGACATTTTTCCAACAAACAGGGACAGTCACCTTGGGTCCAGCAGGGCCACTGTCTCCCTTAGCACCATCCAGACCGCTGAATCCCTGCAGATGAAAAGAGACATACGGTTAGCCCACAGTTAGGAGAGGCCATATTGTTGATGTGTTGAACAGGAAGGTATACAACAAGCTCTGACTCACTCTGTGTCCCTTGATGCCGGGCAGACCAGGGGTTCCTGGGAATCCACGAGCTCCCTGAAGGGAAGATGAGAGATAGAGGATGCAATTTATTATCACGGCTCAGTTTTTGTTTCTTACATTACATCATGGAGCATTACACTGCCACAGCAACTCACCTGTGGGCCAGAGGGTCCACGCTCACCAGGGCGACCGGGTTTGCCAGACTCACCCTGAGGGAAAGAGAGACAGAGAGACGGGGATGAGCAGATGGATACGGTCATTCCTTAATCTAAAATGAGACATTGATGGTGAATATGAGCTGAGCCAGTCCACTCACATCCTCTCCGTTCTTTCCAGGGGGGCCGGCGGAGCCACGAGGACCCATGGGACCCTGAAGAGGACAGACACACACGTTAGGTGAGAATGGCAACCAAAGTGCTATGTAGGTGTTATTTGCTTAGGTGTAGCTGATACTCACAGAAGATCCAGCCTCTCCAGGCTCACCAGGGGGGCCAGTGAATCCCTGAGGTCCCTGTAGGGGGAGACACACGCAAAAAAATTGTTGACAACAGACTATTAGATGTAAATTCACCCTGATGACCAGTTATTGTAATAATATCTGTCACTGGGGTATGTTTGTGTCATGGCTGCTGTCAGCTGACTCGGGTGGGAACAGTAATTTGAAATGCAGTTGTGATGACACTGACCAAACACTATCTCTCTCTTTATAGGGCAAGATTCCCTTTCAGTGACTTGTTATGTAAATCATATGAGTATATTTGGCATAGCTAGCTTCCTTGTTAGCTAAACTACATTCACAGCTCATTGTGTTGATCATTTGGTCCAGATCTGATCCAACCTCAAGAGATTTCTTTGATTTTATCAGTTACCATGGTGAATCTCAAATCTAACCCCCTAGCTTAAAATTTTAATGATCCTTCATGAAAATAATTGACTTGGCTCAATCAGTAATTTTAATTTTACTGTAATCAAACAGTCCATGTAATAACAATAAATAAATAAATATTTAAGCTCAAATAAAACTGAGGAAATCACAACAGTGCTGGGATTTTGGTGGAAGCTGAAACACACACACACCTGTCTAACCTCAGGTGGGACTCAGTGTATTCAGACACAATGTGAAGCCTTGCTTCATTCATGCAAATCTGTATTTATTTTGCCCCAAACAGCCATCGTACCAGCCGTACAGATGTTAGCTGAAAGCTAGCTAAGCTAGCTCAACAATAACTGCAGTTCTTTCTTTCATTTCCTTCTAATCTTTCTCCCTTTTCCACTTGTCTCTTTTTGAAGTAGACTCATAAAGATACAGGACACATGCCAATTTCTTGCCTAAGCCATTTATGTCTAATCTCATTTGACACACTGACTTTGTAGTTTTCATGAGGAAACTATTTCCATTAGGAAATCAATTGTAGTGTCATGAGTGCAACAGAGTTTGAGACTGGTTTCATGCCAGCTGGGCACTGAGGAGAAGCACACAGGCCATCACTGCCCTGTCAGCTTCAGCTCTGAAACATTTTGGGTTGAGGAAGGAGGAAGTGGTGCACTTACGCTAGGTCCAGGAGGTCCAGGGGGTCCACGGGGTCCCATTGGGCCCTGTTAATCAAACAGAGGCTAGGTCAGACACTGCATCACCATGATTGACAATGACATGATAGCGTGTGCATGTATGTGTGTGTGTGTTTGTGTGTGTGTGTGTGTGTGTGTGTGTCCTACCATAGGTCCAGGCACAGGCATGGCAGGGGATTTGTCATCGTAGCCACCAGACATCTGAGGAGAGAAGTTCTGGAAAAAAGCAGAGATACAGAGATATGAATATTCCGATCCATCTGTCATGTGATAGTCTGAAAATGTCCATTAGGTTTCAACTTTCTGACATGGATAAAATGCTTTACAACAAGCTCAAAACCTATTTCTCTTCCTCTATGCACTCTGGGATTACATATATATGTAATCTGTCAAAAAAAAAAAAAAGATAATAGATTTTAGAGCATCCCAGTCAAAATATCCTCAATTATATCTCAAGTCTAGAAAATGAAGACTCATGCAGAAACAACCTCAAGCAAAACATGTCAGCGTGTCCGTGATTTTATGCAGAAACAGTTTGGCACTTTTCTGTCAACTAAAAGCATCACTTGACCTTTGACCTCATCACTTATAGTGCTGGTGATGTAGGATTTGGTGAGCTCTTTGGATGCTACTGCTGTTATCTGACCACAAAAGAGTGACACACTGCAGCAGGTGGAGAATCTGGAGTGAGGTAAATCTAGGCTAAAGCTGGCTTTAACCTGGTAAATTACAATATAGGAATATTGCTTCAGTACGCTAATTTAGGATAAAAGTCAATAGCGTTAGATTCTAAAACTGTAAATAAGTATGTAAACCAAATTCTATACAAGCATGCTAAATTAGACTGGGATGGTGAATATAGCATATAATTCAATGATGAATTCTACATAAGAATGCAAAATAGGAAATGTCATCTCAGTATCTTAAATTAGAATGTGGAAGTGTTGCTTCAGTATATAGTTTAGTTTATGGTAAACTGAATCATGGCATGCTAAATTAGATTGTAATATATGTGGTGAAGTAGCATATTAATGAACGATATGTTCTACATTAGCATGGCAAATAAGACTGGAATAATATACTACATTAGCTGAAATGTGAGCAATGATGAATTCTACATGACAATGCAAAATTTGACAAGAAATGTGAGCTTAGCATCCTGAACTAGAATGTGGAAATGGAGCTTTAGTAGCCTATACAAAGTTAGAGAAGAAGTCAATGGTAAACTCAATCCTAGCATGTGAAATAAGATTGTATTACCATTAGCTATAAGTGGTTGTTCTACATAAGCATGGTAAATTAGAGCCATATGTGTCATGTTAGTTTCTCCTAACGAATTAGCATGTGAGTCAATGGTAAATTCTGCATAAGAATGCAAAATTTGACAGGAAATGTTAGCTTAGTGTCCTTAAAATAGAATATGGGAATGTTGCTTTAGTTGCCTGTACAAAATGGTAAACTGAAACATAGCATGCTAAATTAGATTGTGATGATATGTGTGGTGAAGTAGCATGTTAGTCAATGGAGGGCTCTACATAAGCATGATAAATTAGGTTGTGATATGTCATGTTAGCTTAGACTAGCAAATCAGCATGTAAGTTTATGATTAATTCTACATAAGAATGCAAAATTAGATAGGAGGTGTTTGCTCAGTATCCTAAGTGTGTGAGAATGTTACATTAGTGTACAATTAGAAAAAGAAGACAGTGGTAAACTGAGTAGCATGCTAAATTAGACTGTGATATCATTAGCTATACGTGGTAAAGTAGCATGCCAGTAAATAAAAGGTTCTAAATAAACATGGTGTATTAGCCTGGACAACATGTTATGTTAGCTTAGCATAGTGTATTAGCATATAGGTCAATGATAAATTATAGATAAGAATACAAGCCTGTGAATGCTAGCACAGTAAACTACAGTGAAAATCAAGGTCAATTATAGTTTTGTATGCTGGTTTAGGAAGAATTCCTTCCATTCTTAGCATGGTAAGTCTATAAATTCTACAACTAACTAATCAACTAATGGGTCAGACAAGCTGCCCCCCAAAACATCTACCCTAATGAACTTCTGACCTCTTGAACCCAGACTGAAAGCCAAACTCCAAGTAGGAGTTGACTTTTAGCAGCGAAAATGGAGTTCAGTTTCTCAACTCTTCCTGCCCTCTCTGACGCTGTGTTCAAATCCAGCATGCTCTTATTGGTTTATACTAGTCCCTTTTTATGTAATTCTCAAAATGCAATCCAGCAAATTATGGGAAATACAAGGAATTATTTGTAGTGAAATATGAGCGCTGGGAAGCTGGGAAGAACAAAACTAAATTTCGATGTATGCTTGTTTTGCTTGTTTATGGCTGTTTTGTTGTGTGTTCATGTGTGTGAGGTTCCGACTACTGATATTAGTGGACTTATGTGATGGCACAGCTCTGTTCACTTAATAAGCAACATGACACAAATCATGTGACTTTTGTTTCCAGATCTGGTTGGCTTAGAACTGGTCACTTTAGACCTAAACGAGCCAAATACGACAAAAAACAAAATTTCAACAACTTACTCCACCAAGGCCAGGGGGTCCAGGAGGGCCAGGAGGTCCAGGCAGTCCAGGCTGGCCGGGGATACCATCGTTGCCAGGGGGGCCAGGAAGACCCTGCAATGGGGGGGAAACAGAGAGAAAGACAGAGTTTGAATCACCTGAATGCAGGGTCCCTAAGAGAGGAAACAACATCCCAGTCACATGACTGCCTATACTCGTGTTTAATATTTAACTTCCTATGTGTGTCTTTACAGGCTCCCTGTAGTGATGAAAGCAATGTTAAACCCGGAGGAGATGGACTTTACTCCCCTCCGAGACTGACCAGGAGACCAGCCAGGAGCAGACTGGTAGTGGTCATGTGACATCAAGACACAGGAAGTGAGTAAGAACAAGCATTGTAAGAAACTACCTGCTCTATAGAGGATTACATGATCATCACACAGTCAAAATATATAATAAATTCTACATTTTATAATAATCATAACAGAAAGCTCATCAGTTTGATACACGTGATTAGAAATATTCTGCATAACTGAGCTGACCCACCAAAATAAAAGTCTTTTCAGATCCATCTTGTCAGCTAATCAAACACATCTCTGCAGCTGGCTGAATCTAATCCTATTATGACAAAAATAAATTAAATAATCAAATCAACATGGAACTGGTGTGCACTGGTGATGTCACTTATTTTATGCCATTTTTCTTACAAACATGGCTGGATTATTTCTTAACTCACATAAAGCCACCTTTAACCTTTCGGGAATATAATCACTTTGGCTGATATAAAATTGGACTTTTTTTCTTTCGTGAAAAATCAAGTTCTGAAATATCTCTCCCCTGCAGTCCCCAGCTTCCCCTCAACCAAGCAAAGTTTCCACAACAACTCCACTTTCAGTGTGCATGTTTCAACATGACCGCAGCATGTTTTCACTCACTGATCATTTCACCGCTCTCAGGAAATGATGAACCCTGTTAAAGCAAATTTCTTCCCATAATGTGAGATCTAGAAACAAGGGAAGATGCCTTAATTCATAAGTGGTCGTAAACATGTGGAAGTAGTGCCCTTCAGTGCACTTTAAAGGAACTGTATGTACAATTTACTTTTGTGTTTCTAATTTCTGGGGACTTTTACCCCAGTATATCTGACAGCTGTAGTCACTTTGCCTGCTTAAAGGCAAAATCTATCATTAAATATGATGCTGAGGCCTGCTTTTCACACTTCACTGTAAGTACAATTTTGAGTGCTGGACTGGACTAAAGAATCTGAGTCCTGCGTCCACATGTGCCTGAAATAAAACGCAGTCGGAACACATCACACTCTTGCCAGTGTAGCTGCTTTAAACCCCATCACAAGAACACTACTCGGGGTGCCAGACTGTGAACGCACCACGTGGCCTCCAGCTGAGTAAAAATCAAAAGATGTGATAAGTGATAAGTGAGGAGGAAGAGAAAGTGAACCTACCCTGTCTCCCTTGGGTCCACGCTCTCCCTTGGGTCCCTGTGAGTAAAGAAAAAGAAGACTGTCTCAGTGTATGACCAAACTGAAGCATGCAATTGAAATGTCATCATCATACATATCTGATCTAATCAATAAAGTGATTTTAAGGGGATCATATGTCCCAGTTATCCATCCATCATAGATTAATAATCAGAATCACAAATTAAATCAAACCAATTAAGTCCCCCTGTTCCACTGAATGATGGTGCATGTGTTGTGATTGTTATGATCAATATACAAGGTGCATTACGTAGCAGTGATTGATAAAAACAATATAGAACAATCCTTCTAATGATCAATGAAATAATCAATATTTACCTCAACCTGAGGCTCCTGGAAGCCTGCAGAGAGAAGACACAGACAGAGACTTATGATTATGAAGAAAACACGCGCACATGATTGTTTACATGATTTTACAAAAACAATTCCTCATGTGGACGTGAAGAATTAAATCCCCACAGAGAATTCTGGAGTCATGATCTTAGCGGAAAAGGCTGGGAGATGTGTGTCTGATGCATATGTGGGGGTTCATAGTAGCAGATATATTGTATTTAATCACGCTGGAGCTGCCAAATGTGAAAAAGTGGAGAAAGCTTTGAATGCTTTGTCCTTTTTGTGAGGAGACACGGACATTAAGACATAAGGAAAAAGAGGGAGTAAAATAAGAAATAAAATAATGTGACATATTGGAGAAAAAAGAGAGAAAGACAGATTTTAGAGGTATAATACCGTCGTCGGGGCAGATGGGGCAGCACTCATCGTGGGGGATGACAGGGTTGGGGCAGTCTGTTGTGTCCTCGCAGATGACCTCATCGCACATCACTGTGCCGCTGTCGCACACACAGATCTGGCATGGCTCTGGTTTCCATACATCCCGGTCGGCAAACACCTGGCCGTCCAAGGTGCAGCTTCCGCTACCCGTGGCTGAGAGGGGCGACACACAGAGAGAGACAGGTGAGATCCCTGAACACACACACACAACAAGCAACAAGCAACAAGCAACAAGCAGCATGAAAAATGAATAAAATACTTAAAAACTGAAACAAATTAACTAAAAACTAATTAGCCTATATATATGTATATGTATATATATATATATATATGTATATATATATATATGCAACTTAATATAAACTGATTAATTGCATCCATCACATCATATATTCAGTTTAGTGGTTGTTTAAAAACTTGATTTTCTCCTAAAATTCTCAAAGTCATACCACATCCATGAAAAAAGAAATAAGAAGATAATTTGAATAATAAGATTTATAATGTATTGTTTATAAATATTTGCATTGTCACCTGTGATCTATACAGACATTTGCTGTTGTTTTGCATAGAACTCTTAGCAAGCAAGTTTTAAAGTGCTTCATAATGAGAAAATATGTCAAAAGAATTGATATATTGACACAAAAATAATGTCCAGGATCAGAAGAAAGGGTGAATGGAGTAACATAGAAACATCAAACCAGAGAAGTGAATGCTGGGAAAGGTTTGGACAGGAACTGGCCTCAGAATCAGACCGGAAAGAGCAGAGAACAGGCTGAGGTGAGAAAAAGGGCACCGACGTGCTGCGTCTGGATGCAGGTCACATCATCGTCGCACACAGAGAAAACAGACTCTGAGTGATTTCATTTCCCCTACACAACAGTAAAAACTGCTCTAACTCAAAGTCACATTTTCCAACCTGAGCTGCCTCACCACCGCCACCACCACCGCTGCTGCTCCTTCACAGCAAAACTCAACCCAAAGTTGAGGCTCCTTTTAGGGCTTATAAATCTCCCAGCGTGCCAAAGTGCTGAGCTCAGAGGGAAAAGCAGCAGCAGCAGCGCTGCAGACTGTCGGCTTGGCAGCAGCTGGTGGAAACACAGTCCGCATGTGTTTGTAATTAGAGGAAAAAAAAGGGTGGAAAGAAGAAGAAGAAGAAGAAGAAGAGGAGGAGGAGGGGGAAAAAAAAAGGAGGTGGCGTGGGGGACGTGGCGGCCAGATGTGGCTGCAGATGCTGGGAGAAGCCTCTGGGTGGCGCTGTGAGACCGTTCAGAGGGTCAAACCACATCTGGTTCAGATAGACAGGCAGGCAGGCAGACAGCTGAGTTCTTTCCAGACAAGAGGGGAACATCTGGAAAAATAGAATTTCAGCTCCTTTTGTTCTTGCTTCCAGAGCTGAGCTGATTCTCTTTGTCTTCTGTGTCTTAACACCAACACAGGCCTCTGTCCCCCTAATCTGTCTTTAAATACACCTGAGCTTTAGTAGAAGCTTGAAGAGGTCAAATGTTTCCAGAAGAACAAGACTACGCCTGCTCACAGCCTCCTCTGCCTCTCTGTTGTCTCCCTATGTGATTCTCTCTGGCTCACCTGGCCAACTCAACTCTTGGCCCCAGGCAGTGAATTACTCTGCCACATCAGTCAGGCCTGTGAAAAGCTTTCTCTAGCTGCCTCGCATCTCCTGGAGTCTTCACTGATGATGATGGCGCATAGAGGCCTTTTTTTTTTTTCCTCCACCAGTCTCACATTTGAAACTGTAGCAGAGTTGACCACCTTTTTCAGGCAGGGATCAACCTTTGGGAACGGTGGGGTGGAGGTCAACTTGTAGGTCAGATTGACAAAATGCCAATAGGAGGTTCAGGCGTTTCATGTCAGGAAGTTTTTCATGAAAATACTCTGGCTTTGGAGGTGATTAAACATGCATTTCTGCTATAGTCTCAGTCACAAAACCCCTCGCCTGGAGGAGAGACTGGAAAACCTGCAGCGACTCGCTCTGCATGCATGGAGGAGGTGGGGGGTAGGTAGAGAGACAGACAGAGAAGGAGGCCTTCTTGAGATGCCCAAGACATTACGCACACCCTGTACTGTGTAAACTATAAGCTGCACAAGCCTATCTACCCATCTATCCATCTATCTGTCTGGAGAAATAGGAGCAGCACGCATCAAAGTTCCTATTCTAGTTC
>JAJHUR010098322.1:0-15774 GCA_027495735.1 Lutjanus campechanus | reverse complement strand
AGTCCCTCAATACCGCACCAATTTTAAAACGAGTTGCAGCTGTCAATCATACACACACATACACATGGGGAAATAGGGCCCAGGTTGAAAAATACCGAAGTTATCCTTTAAGTGCAAAAGATCTGATAAACCCGCTGTACACCCACTGTTTTTGCTGACCCCAAGTGGCCAAAGATATCTGTTATTACAGGTTTAACTAATCAATGAAACATAAAAGTAATCCATAGTTGTTAAATGATTTATGGTAACTGGCGTGTTCTCAGCCTCTGGTGATCTGCTTTCTGTTCCATATTTCATTATCTCCCCTCCCTGCTGCTGTATGGGCGTATCATCAGTCTATCAGGGAGGATTTTTCAGGTTTTTTGCAATAAATCAAAGCTGGAGGCTCAAAAACTGGGCCAAACAACATTATAAAATTGTCATCGCAACTCATATCAAAGTGATGTACAAACAACAATATGCAAGAAGCATAATCACTTTTTAAATTCATGCCAGTATGTTTTTCTCCGGTCTCACTCAGATATACTAGTCTAGCAATATGCAACTATTTTTACATGCAGATTGCAACATTGTCAGAGTTATGTTTAAATATATTACATATATAATATATATTACAGCTCTACATTTCAAACATAGAGTTTGTAATTACTGTCAGGAGTAGGAGCAGAACTTTCGGACCAGACAGAGAATTTTTTCATTGCTTGCTTCAAAAGCAAGTGTCCTCAAGTGGAGAATTAAGATCTAAATACAGAATGAGCACTGCAAGGTGTTTTGAACTATAATGTGTGAAACATCAAAAAATAGAACATATCACAAATATCAGCATGTTTTATATTACACTAATTTGATTCAATTGTCTGATTCACAGTCAGAAACCATGTCATTTTACAACATTTTTGCAGGTTTTATTCAATTCAGGTTTACTTTATTGTGAGTAAAAGAGCCTAAGGGTTGATTTGAACAAGAACAAGAAACTAGACTAGGGCGAATGAAATACTCACCTGTGGGCAGTAGCAACCCGGTGTACACTCCTTGACACCTAAACACAGATCTTCACGGCCCTGCAGTGCACACTGCTTCTCACAGGGTGAACCACATGCTGAGTACACAAATGGAGCTTCACAATCTACAAACATGAGAAAAAACAAAGTGGACAGTATCAACATGCACAAATCAAACACACAGATACAGAGACACACAATCATATGCATATAGAAGATCAAACACACAATACATTTTGACAAAAAAAAAAAGGTGCTTGATTTCCTGTGTGTCCGTTTTGGTCAGGAAAGAAAATTCTGCTGTGCTCCTTACACATAAGATGATGATCACAAACAGGTCTCTCTGTTCATACAGATTCATCGTTGTTAACTTACCATCACATTGACTGAGACTGCATGACCTGCTCTGTGTTTCAACAGGAGTGCACTGTTGTCCCCTGGTGGCTGGAGCAAGAGCTACACGGTAGCGCTGCTGCCTCTGAGACACACAGGAGCACTGAGACCAAACACTCCACTCTGACATGGGACAGTCTGCAGAAGAAAACAAATGAACCAATCAGGAGATACCTGCAGGTTTAAACAAACACTTCATGTGTTTTATGTGATTCACTTAGAATCTGTGAAGCAGCAGTTGGACTTGGACTAATGTGACCCAGCATTGGTCCTGGTGAGTCTACTGCACAGTTAGAAGGGAAACAAACCTATTGCTGAGTTAATATACTGTATATGTAATGGATCTATTTACAGACTAGACATTATGCTATCCTCTTTTACAATCAATATAAATCTGTCTTACTGGCATCAACTACTAAAGCAGAAACAAAAATCCAATTAGCAACCACAACGACCTGACACTAACAACAACAAATAGTTGAATAATATCAAATCAATCATTGCATTAATCAATTGCCAATTTTAGCAACGGACAGGGATGGAAAATATATCTTGTTTATTGAATGACGACTGATTATCAATCTAAACTAAATTTAAAAAACTGAGACATTACAGCATCCTGTTCACCAAGCATTCAGTAATTCATCAGGACAAACAAGGGACCATAGACAAGGAATTATTGTGCACTGACCATATTAAAAAAGTCATTACATTTATTATTATCAATGAGGATGTATTGAGATATAGATTTCATGTTGTCCAGCCTTAAAATACACACAACATATTCTTCCTTGTCAACATTAATATTAAATATAATATAATTAATATTAATTTGCTGTCTGTGACAAATACTGCTCTTTTTAATGAATGTCTCACTGTATTGCCTAAAGAGAAAATGGCCAAGACACACTAAATAGAATCTGTTTAGTATTTGTGCTCCTTTTCTATTCCATTAGAATCTATTAGCTGTTCCCAAAAAGACAATTTATTAAATTACAACCAAATCTCTGACATGCACCACTTCACAATGATCTTTATTTCAGTGAGTTTAGCATTTGATTGCACCCCAGTGAATGATGTGGAACTAATATCTCTGTTTCCTGTTGTAAACATTGTTAACAATGATCACATGCTGATTATTACCTCATGAAGATGTACTATCGAAATGTTATTTTACTTTCCAGCTGCTTTGGCTGCTGTGTACCTGGACAGGGCTGTTTGTAACACAGCTGGGTCTCCTCTCTGTTCCTCTCAGCCTCGATCTCAGCGGGACACGCTGCATCTCCGCCCTCCTCACACACACACACCCTGCGTCGTGACACAGAACCAGCACCACAGCTTCGGGAACATGGAGACCATGGCGACCAGGGGCATAGGTCATCTGTAGACAGGGGAGTCAATATGATCAGAGCAAATGTAGTCTGTTTGCCCACTTCATAATCCTGTTGCTGACATTCTCCTTCCAAGATTTTACATGCAGTTCAGACAGTGTGTATCAAAATATTAGAACTGGAAACAATGATCTGTGTTTTGGTAATAGACAGATTCCTTATATAACTATAACTGAATGAGTGAATGAATAAAAATGTGACATTTCTGAACAAACCCAGACAGGGAGGAGATTGACAGTCTTGTGTTTCTCTCTCTGGCCCGCTGCAGTGAGACCCGTTATTACGTGGAGGAGGGTTGATGCAGGCATGGGTTCGGACCTGTCTGCCCCGGCCACAAGTCACTGAGCAATCAGACCACACTGACCATGGGGTCCAGCCACCATCCACTGGAAACAATGGACATCATGTGGTCATTTGACATTTATCTTTCAAGGAAATCCCTGTCACAGGTCAAACTGAGATTTCTGTACATTCACCTCCATTAAATGTAAGCTGGAACTATGAGCTGAAAACACATTTACAACTGTGCCCATGTTATTCTATCACTTTTAGACCTGCTTAATAACCCTTTGTCTTCAAAATAAATGCAGTATCCCACCTCTGCAGTCGATGTCTTGGCAGTAATCGCCCTCTGGAGTGCACGTGCTATGAGGCAAACAAATTAGACAGTGTTTGAAATACAAGTGGGATCCCATTAATTTTCGTTTCCTTTTCCATGCAAACCCTTTATCAGCACAATATTCTTTTCCTACTGTCTGTGTGCATCTATCTCACCATTGTTTACACTCGCCCTGCAGCCAGGTGTCTCCCACACTGAGCTCCTGGTTGTCATGGAGACAGAGAGGTGGGCAAGGTCCCGGGTCGCAGGATTTATGCTGGACTTCCTCAAACTGGCAGTCTGTTCCTTCAGTCTCTGGGATCAGAGATCTGACACACAACAGTGCATTTATGCTTATGGTTTACTATACTGTAAATTTATCATTAGAAAGAAATACACTTCCCTGAGAGGGTGGATATTATAGTTTTAAATTAATGAACAATAAAGTAATAATAAAGGCATTATAAACAGGTATTTGTGAGTTTCCTTTCCTCACCTGTATCTGGTTCTCTGGCCCTGCCCACAGGAAACGCTGCACGACGCCCAGCTGGACCAGGAGCTCCAAACACAGGATGCCTGGCAGCTGTGATTGGTGCAGAGGAGCTGCCCGTCAGAGCAGCTGCAGTTGTTACAGTCCACCTGATGCCAGCTGCCGGCTGCCCAGATCTGTCCCAGCGAGTCCACACAGTCACACTGCCACAGCTGTACACACACCCCGTCCTGCTGCAGCTGGCCTGGACACACGTACACTTTTAACTTAAAGGGTCATTTCACCAAAATAGTAAAAGACATAATTTGTCACATACCTCTAGCTGCATCTAGCTGCATCTAGCCATGCAGAGTGTTTTGGTTTTGTTTGTCCAGATTGTGTCAGAGTTTCCTGCCACCAGCACAATATAGCAGAGATGACTGTGACTATTTGTGCTGCTCACAAAAATGACATTTAAACAATGCAACAGCAACCTCTATTTTATATTTTATCTATACACCTCTAGTTTATTTTTAATTGTTTTAAAGTATATCTGTATACGAACACGTCTTTTTTTGTCAACATGAAATAATGAATACAAGAAACGAAAATTCTCGAAATTCTGTCTTTCTTGGATTTTTCAAGTTTAGTTTTTCAGTCAACTGTTAGCTATATTTTCTGTAAATTTTAATTCTCTGCATGAAGGTTCCTGGAGGATAGATACTGAATCCTTTTTTATTTAAGGGCCCAAATGTTTTCAACTTTAATGTGCTGAATTTAAAAATGGATTCAGCCTTTAAAATTCCTGCCATGTGTACATTTTTAATTTAAAATTCAAAAGGGACCTGAAATCCCCAAAGGACATGACCTCAGGGTCCTGGTTCCAGTGACCTGGTGAGTAATCAGGACATTTTTCTGGAACGAAAAGTTGGGTTTCAATGCTGTGACATGCCAGAGACAGATATCTCAAAATCTGGACGAATAAAACCAAAACTATCTGCATAGTTAGATACCACTATATATGCTTTTGTATTTTAAGCAAAAATGCTTATTTGAAGCAAATAACACTTTGAATTGTTTGAAAATCCAGCTTTAGCTTCAGTAATAGTGACAGTGGTTATTACCAACTTTGCACAGCAAAGCACTCCGGTTCATTCAGATACAGCTCATGCACACATGCACCACATACACTATATGGTGCTTATCTCTTAAATACCAGCAGGGACAGAACCTTTAGGAAAGAATCACAGAGATAAGCAGACACACACACACTCCCAACCACCCACCCACCCACCCACCCACACACACACACACACACACACACACACACACACACACACGAACACCCACACACACACACACACACACACACACACAAACACAGAGGCTTATCTGTTAATAAAATGATAGCAGCCTCCGTGCCTTTAGGGCAGCGACAGCCGGGCTGACATTCGGTGTTGCCCTGGCACTCTATGCCCTGCTGGAGGTCTGAGCATCGCTGTGGACACTGGTTGGCACACGACACGAACTCCTGGCCTGGCGGGCACCCTTTCTCATCTGACAATACACAAACAGAAGGTCATGAATTTTCCCATGATGCTGCAGGCTTTTTGTTCACATAGTATGCCTTACCAAGAATGCTGATCACAGGCTGTGCTGACTTTTTAAACACAAAGACATGCCTAGAAAAACAGCCATATGCTGAATTAATGAGCAATCGCCTTTGCACAGGATGAACTCTCCCTGGGGTCACAGCAATATACTCAATGAGCATGTGTGGACATGCTGGGTCCGTCTCACCACAGGGTTTGGTGTTGCAGGGTTTGACCTGGTTCTTCTCTCCTTCACACTTCCTCCCACCGTTCTTGGGCGGAGGGCTGGAGCAGGAACGGGTGCGTATGGAGCGACCGCCACCACAGCGCTTATCACAACGGGACCAGGGACTCCAGCGAGACCAACCTCCATCCACTACAGCACAAACACAAACATGAGCATAAGCACAGGCATAAATACAATACTAGTGTTTTATTCTACTGTATATATACAAATCATTACAACATACTGTCAGACTGTACACGAAAGGATCATTCCAATTTATTTTCATATTTAGCCATAATTTTTTCTTTTGGTTATGATAACATACTCACCAAAGTAACTGTTTACAGCAATTGATTTGATGGATAGTATATTATTGCAGACTGGGACTGAAAATAAGCACCAGGGTCGCAATTATCCTTTCATCCATTTTTAAAACAAAGACAAAGTTGTTTTTCCAATTTTTCAGGCTGTGAGGCTGGATTACCCTCCAGAAAAACTGGTCAACTGTCACAGAGCCACAGGTTCTTTGTGGTCATTTCATTAGCTGAAAATTTGTCTAAAACAGCACTGAATTGACAGGGGCCTTGACAGGAGTGCTTGACATGTTAAAAAAAAAATCTTACTGCAATTATTGTGACAAATATTGCGATTGCAGTATGATTCACAATTAGTAAGACTTTTTACATCTGGAGAACAAGATCCGTAGGCCAGGGCATCTCTGCAGCACTACAGTACTTCATTATAATGCTGTATTGTCACACATTTCCCCTCTATAAAAAAAAAGTGATTTGGATATGCACTTGGTCATACTGATTTTGATAATATTTTGATTAATTGTGCAGCCCTAGTCCTTAGGGAAACACACACGTTATTAACCAGTTGTCAGGGCTTATCTTGTAGAGGGGAGAAATTTGAGGGTGAGGGGGTCACTAGGGGCTTGCAACTAAGTTTTGTCCCAAGGACCCTTACTTAGTGAATCTGTTTTTTCCAGACAGCCTTTATAAACATGATGTTTGTGCATACCACATAAACATGTTGCAGCAGAAGTTAAAGCATAGAAATCTCTACAACATTACTCACAACAATTATGTAAATCTGACAACTAATGTGTTTCACCATTTCAAAGTCTCTACTGTTGAATTTTCATACCCTGTTTAAATGAATGAAAAACAAGTCAAGCTTGCAAAAAAATAAAGCTTGATAAACTCTACAATGGCTCTTTATGCTCAAGACAGGATGTACAGCAACAAACGCAATTTTCAATACTCTGAACGGGTTGAACTGAAAATAACTGCAGACTGACTCTACATGCAGATGAGTTGGCTGACCTCTGCAGGGTCTGATGTTACAGAAGCGATGCTCCAGGTTTCCTCCCAAGATGTCTTCACACCACGAGCCGTTGGTCCCGGGGCTGTGAAAGGCTCGGATCCTCTGCTGCTGACCCACTCCGCAGGACCGCGAACATGCACCCCACTCCCCCCACTCTGTCCACGAACAGTTCCTGCGTGCACAGTCGGGTCCTACACAATCCTCATCTCCATCTGGGAACAGATTGCAAAAGACAAAAGATTGTTTAATATAGGAATTGAACATCTGTGTAGCTTTGTCTAAATAATGCTTTGGTTTACTTGCCGGTATTCATTCAAGTGTAAACTGAGGTCTTTTTAAAAAGTCACATCAAATGAGAATGAGACTTTTATTCATAATTTATACTGTCTCTTCTACCATTTTAGCTTTCCTCCCTCACTACTCTGTTGTGTATAGACACACACACACACACACACACACACACACACACACACACACACACAAATATGGTAATGTGATTTTTTGAGCATACTACTGTTTACACCTTTGTTGGAATAAAAACTTTGGATAAAACCAGTCAGCTGCCTGCCTTCTGGTTACACATTAAACTTCAAAATATTCTCAAAGTCGCTAAATAATACAGCTTGTTGGTACTAATCTCCTCTGATGTCAGATCAGTAAATAAAACAAGTCCACTACAAAATCTGCTCTGTTGTCTCTAAGATAAGCATGGTGAAAAATTACAAACCAAGCCACAACAACAAACCGACAGATGTTATGGAACTTTACTGAAGGAATGCTGATCATTACTTACATCATGTGCTCTTTCACACACAGACTCTTAATATGTAAATAAAGAATCCTCTGTTGTCTGAGATAAGGCATTAAAATGGCAGATTTCATCAAAGTTATCACAAAGTTAGCAGTCTTTTTTTGCAAAAATGTTAGTGAACAGTGCCTTGCTTAATGTTCACACAGAGACCTTCATTCACAAACAGAAACAAAGCGGCACTCTTAGCTAATGAAGTAGTTGTGCTCTTTTCTCTAAACTCAATTTTACAGACTGACAACAGTTCCTTTGTTTCAGCTTGTCTATACACAGTGCTAGTCACAGATTTTGAACCTGTGGCCTCCTGCATCCATGACCTCCAGACACCCTTTGACTCTCCTAACATCTCTACTGGCTAGTTGCAGTTGGAAGTGTGGTTTTGTATCACAACTGATTTTCAGAAGATGCACAGTTTAATGCAGCAAAACACAACAGGCTTACAATGTGAGCGAGTAGATTTGTAAAATTCATGTTTAACTGGTACAAGGAGTACAACATATGATAGCAACCACAGCCTCTGACAGCGCAAAGAGAGATAATGTGGTAGGTCATACCTGGACACTGAGGCAGGTTACAGGCCTTCTCTTGGTGAGAGCTTCCAGAGCAGGGAGGTTTGATACACTGACGATGACGGGACTTCATGGCTGGGTTGAGAGCAGTAGTGCAGGTCTTTGTGCAGGGACTCCATAATGACCAGGGAGAGAAGCCAGCATCCTCATCTAAAAAGGATGGATGAGGAAATAGGCAGAACTCATTAACAGCTTTTCTGTCTCAAGAGGGAAAAGATGTTAGTAGATAGTGCTTAAAACAAATGTAACAAATTACAATACCATATACATTACAGACAAGAAGGAAGTAAACAGATGTGAAAGAAATAGAAAAATTCAGCAAATGAGAAGACAGTATGAGGTATTGAACTTTGTATGAAGGGATTATTTACCTGGTAAAATTGGTTCTTCTGTTGGACCAACAATAACTACCATCAATAAGCAAAAAAAGATTAATATCAGCACCATCACCAACTCCATCATTTAGGATTGTGCACAAAGAATTATTTGGCAGTATAAAGTGTTCTGTTTATAATGGCTGCAAATGAAGGATACAGAATAGACATTTATATATTTAACAAGATTAATGGTTAAATTATTCTTCTTTCCCACCATCTCTAAACACACCCTTTACCTACTCTAATTAAATGAGCATCTGTACCTGGACAGTCAGGGGCCTGGCAGTAGGTGGTTTCCTGCCGTGGCCCCTGGCAGTCTCTCCCTCCGTGGGCTGGAGCAGGCTGTGTGCAGCCCCTGGTACGAGTCTTTAGTCCCAGACCTCCACAGGACAGTGAGCAGGGGCTCCAGGAGCCCCAGGGTGACAGGCCGCCATCGACTGGGCAATGCTCCAAGGAACAGTTCCACCTGCCATGTTCGCAGCCGCTACAGTGAACAGAAGGGAGGAAGAGTGAGGTGTGGTGCTGCTGGTCTGGGGAGTAGGAATGTAACAGTTTTAAATGTAGAAATGTGGACTTGCAGACACATTTTTTACAATTTCATGGTACAATGTGTTTTTGTTTTGTTATGCAACCAGGGGGCTTCATTTTGATACTTTTAAAGATGTAAAACCTTATTCAAAAACTTTTTTAGATAGTGACTATGTTTACAAGCACAAAATATTTAATTTACATGTTTACATGCAGCTGTGCATAGTCTGATTAACGTTGGCTTATATCATTTGTCATATCCAAATCATGTCCACAAACCTGTTAATATCAGAGTCTTTCATAATGTTTTAAAGTATGAGTGTTTCTACTTATAACCTCAAATGTAGGCTTTTCTTTTGTGTCTGATATCTCTACCCCAGCCTTACAAACTGTTACGATGCGATACGATATACTTTATTGTCCCAGTAGGGAAATTTTGCTGGCTGATTGGTTTGTTTACAACAAACAGTGCTGACCATAAACAAACAAGAGGCTGTGTGTCACAAACTGGGGTAAAACCCCCAATTCAGACAAACCCTAATAATATAAACATATTCCACATGTCTTAATTGGAAAAAGGACACAATCGGAATAAGGCCAAATATGGAATATCCGAGGCAATCTGTGGTTTCTGCTCACCAGGTGCTACAGTCATGGACCAGCGTGTCTCCAGACTGAAGTTCCACTCCCTCAGAGATGTTATAGAGGAGCAGAGATGAGACCGGTGTCACAGAAACACTCTGCAGAGAAGCCAGAAACTCTCCGTCCACCAGACAAGGACACTCCTGAAACACACACATTAGAGTCACATTAGATAAAATGGTACATTCATTTCAGGACAAGTCTCTTGGAAAATTTGCAGTTACAATGATCGGAAATGTGTTCACTGACAATTTTGTGTCCTTCTGTAGCAAGCTTTAATCTCAGATGCATGATATCATTTATCAGAATGCTGAAGTTGCTAAGGTAACAGGGAACCCACCTGAAGGCACACTCCATTGTGTTGGTAGGTGTGTGGCGGGCAGTGGCAGCCTTCCTCGCAGCCATCGGAGTAGCAGCCCTCCCTGCCGCTGACCTGAGCACAGCTGAACGGGCAGCCTTCACCTCGTTCACACTCTCTGTACAACCTGCCAGGAGGGCAGCCAACTTCTGCACAACAAATTAATGTCAGCATTGACATACAGATTAAAGATACTTTAAAAAGTCTGCAAATGAGAGTCTTTTTTTAAAATCTGTTTGCCAATAAAAAAAACTAACTGAGGTATGAAACTTTGAGAGGATTCAAATTTCAGTACAAATTTAATTTTGCCTAGTTTTATTTATTTTTACTTTATAAAACCTTGGTATTAATTTAAACTTTTGGTTAACCTTATACTGCTGGAAGCTCCCAGCCTTGTTTTCTAAATATAATGTAATATCACATATCCATGTCCTTGATTACTAATAATTAGTGTCAGCCCTGAAAAATCCATATTACTCAACTTCTAATAGCTACTGGTATTCTACCAGAAACCATGACTTACCAAGGCAGACCTGGTTGTTACAGGTCTTGCTCTGTCGGCTGAGGCCGCTGCAGGGTGGGGAGCTGCAGACACGAGAGCGGGACTGTTGTCCTCCACCACAGCTGACTGAACACACAGACCACTGAGACCAGGGGAGCCACGGGCCCACTGAGTCTGGAAGCAAAAACATGCTGAGATGTAAATACACAACTGCATAGTAGGTGGGAACTTCAAATTATCACAAGTAGCACTTGCATCTTTTATTTTCAATGGGTAACATACGAAATAAGCTCTTCTTTTAGATTTCAGTAAAACTGACACAAAGAAATGTGACAATTCTTGTTTGGGTCTAAAATCTCATTCTATAGTGGACAGGCCAGACAGAACTACCTGTGCACAAGTGTACGTTGCAATCTTTCTGCTGTTCAGCAACTCCAAGGCAGCCTCTCCCACCGCTCTGAGGGGAAGGGTTGTCACACTTGCGTTTCCTGAACTTAACTCCTCCTCCACAAGGAAGTGAGCACTCAGTCCAGGTCCCCCACTGGCTCCAGCCACCGTCAACATGGCAACCAGGTACCGACTGACACTGCAGAACTCCGGCCTCACATGAACTGAGAAAAAGTGAGAAAGATGACAAAACACAAATAAAGGAAAATAAAAGATATTCATTTTGATGTTATGTTGTTGATGTTATTGCAAGAATTAAAATGTTGTAGAGCTTTTCAGTTGTGCTGTACCAGTTTTTGCAGTCACTGATGATGCTGTCGCCTGGATTTGCAAACTGCCAATCAGATCCACCAGGCCATGTCCATGATGCATTACTGGAATCTGGCCCGTTGGATGTTATTACTACATCAGAGACAAAAATCAATTGATTAGACTAGTTTATCCATATAATGTGGTTATTTTCACATAAACAGGATGTGTATCTAACCAGTATCAGAGCTGTTGTGGTATTTGCAGCGGCACTCCTCCCTGGCCACACACACTCCATCCTGCAGAACCATGTCACCCGGACAACCGCAGGTCATTCTGCACCCGGGGGAGTCCAGACACTCTGTGTCACCATGGAGATCTGAACAGGAGCGAGGGCAGGGCTTCCCGCAAGGCCATTCTTCCTGGCCTCCACCACAGTCTGCAGAACACAGGAGGAGGTACAGTTTGAAGAGAATAACACACAGTATGGAGTATTTATGGCTCCAGTTTGAGGCAATCAGGGAAGCAAACACATATATGGCGAAACAGAGCGAGCAACCAAAAAATAGAACAGCATATTATACAACCATGTGACGAAGGCCTGCACTATATGCATAAATATTAGGAATATTTCATGTACTTGAATCAAGAGACAGTAAGATGTTCGTAAACAAAGGTTTTTATAATCTGAATTAGAAAAGTAATATACTAAGTGCAGTGTTGAGGAGTAGTTAACTACATGAAGTTCAATTATATCCTCAATATCTAACCATGTCCTCTTCTTAAAGTGCACCTTCAGGCTACCTAAAAGTCAGGTCTTACCTGCAGTGGTTACTAAATAAAACACTGGTACACTTGGGGACTTGGGGAGCACCACACAGCCATTTGTACAAAAAGACTACCCTATGGCTGTTCATTACAACCAAGCAGGATATGAGAGCCCCTCTTCTTTGAAAGCTCTCGCTCTTGAAGTAAAAACGAGAAACATTTGGATCATTACACTAAATTCCCCTACACATGCCAGTTCTAATTTGCAATATGTTTCAGTACATGCTTTAATCATATGTATGTACATGATCCAATAGCTCAACAAATATTTATTTATTAACATCTGAGTTTCAGAAAATGCCTTTTTTGGTATTAAAGCACCAACTTGTTCCTTTACTGTGAGTTTTTTTCTGTACATATGTATATGGTATTTTTGCATTTAATATTCTTTTTCCATCTGTATAAACAGTTATTTAAAATTTTGTTTTGTTCTTTCATCGAAAATTAATTGAATTCATTGATGATAAGTTGATTTCATATATTCTGAGGCATGGATTTTTTTTTCCAATTGTTGAATGTTATTCATCTGTTGTTATTTGTTGGGTTTGGGCTTTCAGGATTTGATATATTTTCACTTTATGTTAATTAACTGTCACAATTAATATAGCACTGGCACACTATGGATTATATATTAAAATTTCACCCACAACTGGCATTTAATTTAGACTGATTATGTTTTTATCAGACCCTGATTGAAGACACATGAAGATACAGGTTAGGTCTGTTTGTTTGAAGAAGAAATAACCCTAACCCATTTCACCAGAAGACGGGATGCTTTAGTGTCTTTTATCCTTTGGTTGTCTGCATAACTCAAGCAAGACTTCCTGGATTTTGTCTCTTGGTACACTTTAATTTGTCACCTCAGTGGTTGTATGTCTGTGTGACAATATGAGATTCCAGACCCAGATTGGATGAGAAGTCCATGTAACAGGCCCAGACAGCTTAGTAGAATTCTTTGCTCAACAGTCAACCAAATAGATGTGAAAAAAGTCAAAAAGCAAGTTGTTTGCATCCCCGGGAAATTTAAAAGCAAACTTGACATTATCCAGACTAGATGGGGCAAAGTTAGCCTCATGAAATGAGTGGCTGGTGGAAACTTAAAGCTCTCAAAGCTGGAATGAAAAAAATAACCTCTTAATTGTGTGTCCATAAATGAAATGCATTCCCGAGATGGATGACTGATGAATAGTCATGCAGTGCAGGACGTCACCTTGTTGTTTATCAGTAACTCCTGTTATCATGCTGGTGGATTTGGACATGCACAGGGACATGGGTGGGCAAGGAGAGTTCAACCAGTGCAGAGTTCATTAATCTTCCCTTTCATGCTGCCATTTCAGTTTAGCAGGCCATTTGGCTTTTTTTTATTCAGCTCAAGCAGTCCCTTTCCTCTCTCCTGGGCTTCACCACCAGACAGATATAGAAATGGTAATGGGCGCCACCTTGTTTCTTGTAAGTTCTCTTAATTTCTTTGCATATTTTCACCAGAAGTCAAATTTCCCTCTTTCTGTTCCCATTTCCATCCAGTAAACTCACTTTGAAGTGGGACTTGAGAGCTTTTCAACATACAGCCACAATGAAGAAATGATTCTTTATTATACTGACCTGAGCACACAGTGATATTGTCATGGCAACCACGCCTCTGTCTGCTCTCTCCAAGACAGGGAAGGCCACCAAACCTAGTAGGGGGACTGTTACACTCCCGGGTACGAGTGGACGACCCGGCACACCCATCACACTCAGACCATGCTGACCAGGGACTCCATGAACCATGGACTAAAAGGAGAATGAGTAAAAGGAACAAAAAGAGAGAGAAGAGAGAGAAGAACATCAAAAGACAAAATGATGGACACATGCGGATACAAAGAATAAAAGCAGGAGAGGATAAAATCAAAGAGATAAGGACACACTAAGACAAAAACAGAAATGAAAGATATCAAAAGGACACTTTGTCAAGTCACCACCAAGAGTGACTTATCTGAAACCTATTTTTATTCTCCAGTCGGATAAAATATTCATTCCTTGGGACTAAATAATTCAAGAAAGGAGAAATCTGTAATATATTTGCTGTAATAAATCATAAAATGTCTATGAAATGTCATCAAAGAAACATGTTAAGTTGAAATACTCGCTTCTCTGTGATAACAATGTTACAGCCAGGTGTCCCGCTTTGAAATTTCTATTCCAGGCTGGACTAACTGTTATTGTATGCCTGTTTTCCATTAATTAGAGTTCGAATTAATGCCGAATATTCGAGGTATGACTAACTGTCTGTTTATCAGTCATAAAAAATGATTAATAATTTCATAGAGGGTGTAGACATTAAAGGATAACTTCGGTATTTTTCAACCTGGGCCCTATTTCCCCATGTGTATGTGTGTGTATGATTGACAGCTGCAACTCGTTTTAAAATTGGTGCGGTATTGAGAGAGGCGGATGCAGCCGGCAGCTGTGAAACGAGTTATAACGGTAGATATCGGGGCAAATTGGTCCGTCAAAGTTTGTGCATTAAACGTGCTTTTTTCACCACAGTCTGGCTCAGATTACCAGTGTAATCTCTGTCAACAGTATGCTTCACTTACTGCTTGCTGTGTGTGACGACATCTCGCGGGATCTTTGTTTGTTGCCGGAAGAAAACAGGAGTCATGCTGAGAGCCGGTCAGAGCGGAGTTAGCTGTCCCGGAGTTGAAAGTTTTACTGCAACTATTGAAAACAATGGTTCGTGTTTTTGCGCCATCGAAGTGCAAGAACAGGATGTCGTGCAGCACCCTGTACAGCTTTTACAGGCTGACTTTGTCGCACAACAACATGCTGAAGTTGTGGCTAATTGTGCTACAACTGGATGCTAATGCTCCTGTCCAAACACTGCGCCTGGCAGACCATCGGGTCTGCGTGCACTTTTCTCAAGATGACTACTGCCAGCCCAAGAAGAGAAGACATCCCATCCTGAAACACTTCATCAAACACACCTCAAGAAAACAGCTGTCCTACTCGCTGCAACAAAGACATTCTTCAACAAGCAAAGATCCTGTGAGATGTCGGTAAGAGAGACGCTTTACATGTTGTTGACAGAGATTACACTGGTGATCTGAGCCGGACTGTGGCGAAAAAAAGCATGTTTAATGTACAAACTTTTACGGACCAATTTGCCCCGATATCTACCGTTATAACTCGTTTTGCGGCTGCCTGCTGCATCTGCGTCCCTCAGTACCGCACCAATTTTAAAACGAGATGCACCTATCAACCATACACACACATACACATGGGGAAATAGGGCCCAGGTTGAAAAATACCGAAGTTATCCTTTAATAATTATTAAAGCTATAGTTGGTAATCCTGTTCAAAAACATTTTTTGTTATACTGGGTGAAATGGTCCTTCCATCCTGAGAGTAGTCAATACATTATGTATTCAGAAAAAGGAACGAAAAGAATCAGACCTCTGTGTCAGCTGCAGGCCTGTAAAAACTCT
>JAJHUR010098320.1:0-31732 GCA_027495735.1 Lutjanus campechanus | reverse complement strand
GTATTTAGTGTTTAGTAGGGCTGCAACTGATGATTAATTTCATTATTGATTGATCTGTCAATCATTTTCTTGATTAATTAATTTGTTGTTTGGTACATAAAATGGTGAAAAATGTCGATCATTGTTTCCCAAAACCCAAGGTGACGTCTTGTTTTGTCCAAAACCCAAAAATATTCCGTTTACTGTCACACACAAAGGTGCTAACTAGAACCATAAAGCGTTCTTCTGCTCGTCCCCATAGGAGAACCCTTTTAGGTTCCTGGTTGAACCAAGTATCCACTTTCAGAGTTTTACATAGAACCCAACATAAAAGGTTATACCTTGGACCATCTGTGAAAGGTTTCACCCAGAACCCCCTATGAGAGGTTCCACAGAGAACCCTGCTATGGTGTAATGGTTCTACCCAGAACCCTTTTTGGCAGTTCTATCCAGAACCTTTCCACCTTCTAAGAACCCACCCAAGGGGGTTCTACCAGGTACAAAGAACCCTTGACAAACCCATGATAAAATTATCTCAATTCTTGGTGAACTCTCTCTTCCAAAAAGGGTTCTTTGGATGAAAAGGGTTTTTCATGGAACCCTTAGTCTTACAAAGAACTCTTGACAAAACAGAGTTCTTCAAAAGCAAACAGTTCTTGGTAGAACCTCAGCCCTTCAAGAAGAACCCGATTGGAACACTTATTTCTAAGAGTGTAGAGGAGTGAAGAAACCAGAGATAAGATTAATGGACTAATTGTTACAGCTCCGGTGTTTAGTGTCATAATCTATTAATTGTTTAAGTCATTTTTCTTTTATTTCCCTGCTTTTCTTTGTAATTTATGACAGTAAATGAAGAGTCTTTGTGTTTTGTACTGTTGTTTGGTCAGAAGCTGCGATTTGAAGACGTCACTTTGGGCTCTGGGAAATTCTAATAAACATTATTCACAATTCTTTAACATTTTATAGACTGAACAATTAATCAATAATGAAAGTAAGTGTTAGTTGCAGCCTTTGTTAGTTTTCATTTAAGGTCCTACCCTGACTAAATGTATGATCTGACACTCCCTGCATACAAAGAACTATTTTCTCTGCGATAACAAAAGAGGCTACGTGCTGAGGCACCATGGGAACGCTTCACTTCGGGGTCGCAGGTGACCACACACCATCAAGGCTGATCGCTCAGAGGGGGCACATTAGAATATAGGATGCAAAGTCAGTGTGGGCTTGTTTGTGAATGCGCTGGTGTGTGTATTTGTGTGTGTGTGTGTGTGTGTGTGTCTGTGAGCTTGTGTAAGGGAGTGGGAGGGTATCTCTTTTTAAGGAACTCTTTTCATTCTTTGAAATCAAGACTTGGCCGACACAAGCAAAGTTTTGCAGTCGGTGTTCCTGATTTGTCCCAGAGAAGATGCGGGAGGGAGGGAGGGAAAAAAACTGAAGCAAAGCAGCACTTCCTCATTGAGAGGAAACAGGAAAAGGCTGGGGGAGCGAGATTCTGGAGCCTGCTCCCTTGGAACAATAAAAATCTCACTTTGACAGGAAACGGATCTGCGTCAAAGAGGGCCTGACAGATTTTGCTAAAGGGCAGTAGCGGTGACCCTGGATGGGGCATGAACAAGAGGGCAGCTGTGCCCAACAACAACTCTAAAAAAGTGCAAACTTTGAGTGCGTGCAAGAAGATTTCAAGGCAGTAATGTAAAGATTTGTGCATGAGGCATGAATGCACAGAAGGCGAGTAATGTACAAACCTTTAAAATCGATAAGGTTTTATGACAACTGGAAAAACAACTGCAGAAATGTTGTGGCGAGGGGCAGTTGGCAGGTTCACACCCTTTTGTACTCAACAGAAGGAAGCAGCACAATTGGAAGAAATTAAATCCACAAGCAACAACGAACGAGTTTCAGGCTTCACAAAGCAGAGTAAAATCACTTCAGCTATACCAGTTTTACACCAAACCTTGCATGTTATATGCAGTTTCTTTTAAAAAACTGTGGCTGAACATGCTAAAAATAGTGGATGACTCCTTTCCTATTACCGGTAGACGCATTTGCCTTTCTGTTTTGTTTTTTTCCTGATGTCTGCCCAAAGACCTTGTGTCTGTGCAAGACAGCAGAGAGGCAGACAGGCGTTTTTAAAAGTCTCTGTGTGTTCAGCTCTCAGTATTTTTGTAGCTTCTAACTGAATCTCTGTGGTTTGAAGTTTAGTTTCTCTCCTGCGTCGCTGTTTATCTTCTTTATTTTACTGTTTAATGTTCACTTTCAGCTCGTAGTTGTTGCAGTAACTTACTACTGATGAAAGCAGGTACAAATTCAGCAATGCTGGGCTGACGCATTGAGTCAAACGGAGTCAAGTCAAGCAGCACACGTGTACGAAAAAGAAGCAAAAGAGCTGCAGAAGCTGCTCATGGAGACAACAGGCCTCTGCCAAAAGGGGTGAAAATGAGTGTGTCCAGCTAGATGTCACTGCCAATCAGATCTGGAGCTGATAAATAAATACCTGTGACTACTGCAGCGTAGGGATGTAACGATATAAAAAAGTCACGGTACAATAATATAATTTATCGCAATATTTTAAAAAAGAAAAATCAGGACTGATGTGTTTCTACTTTCAATTTAAAGTGCTTCTGCTTCATTTCTTTAATAAAATAAAGGTAGCGAGCCATAACAGAAGCATGAGCAAAAAGTTAGCATGGATTGTGTTTATTGCTCCCCCCAAAATGCAAAAACATTTATGTCAGCCACCTGTGACAGCACTTGTCCCACAAAGCAGGTGCAACCTTAACTGCTCATGACTTTAAGTCTTAATATAATGTAAACAGGTGAGTTACAGGAATTTACGGGAAATTACCAGTTTATTTTTTTTTTGGGGGGGGGGGGGTTGTACCAGGCTGTAAACATTTTAATTTCTGCTGCAAATTTGGCCGTTTTGAGGCCAACCTCAAGTGGCCTTAAAAGGAACTGCAGTTTTTGGCAGTTCATTTTTCAGCCTCAAAAGTTGCGGCTTGGTTGAATGTTGTAAAGAGTCATGCAGTTTAAATATTTAATGGTTAATAGCTTGAAAAAACTCAAAGTTTTTAGAACATGCATAGGAGTTGACAGGACATCTCTGTGCAACTTGAAGCTTGCACTCAATCGTCATAGTTTGAAACTTATGTGCTGTTTGCCCCAAAATATGCCCCCACAACAGTTTGATCTTCTTTGGAAAAAATGCAGAGATTTGCCAAATAGCTGTAGTATCATTACAGTTTATCTTTTCTTTCCTTTCATCTCCGTCTGTCAAGTTTCGACTCAGCGTTGTGTGCCAGTGTTTTACGGTCAAGATTCAGTCAGCACCACTAATGGAGGCCCTGCAGAAAGAACAATGTTTTACATAACTGCAGCTTTTAGAGATTTGATACTTTAATATGGTTGCATGCATTGCTGTCTAGAGACGTGAAGTCAGACTTAATGTTGTGTGATTTGTGTTTACTGTGATGGGTGAGATGGGTATGATGATATGGAGACTCACTGCAGCAACGTTCCTACATTTCCCCCACGTTTCCTTTAATTTTAAAATTCATATGAAGCTGAACTTTTTTGTCCTACACTTTTTGTCAATAAATGTTGAAATGCCTACCACCGTGTCGGATTTGATCAACTCTGCTGATTCACAAGTGACCGTGGAATGAGACTGGAGGTGTAGGATGTGTCTCTGCTGTGTAGGGTTTCCATGCTGAGCAGCCAAACAGGACATCCTGATGTCCAAGGCCTGCCACCAACACCGTCATTCTCCTGTCAGCATCAGACAAAGACAAGGGAGGCATGCACTCATCCACGGACTTTGTGCTGGTGG
Organism: Lutjanus campechanus; assembly: GCA_027495735.1. Taxonomy (NCBI): domain Eukaryota; kingdom Metazoa; phylum Chordata; class Actinopteri; order Lutjaniformes; family Lutjanidae; genus Lutjanus; species Lutjanus campechanus. The sequence goes on along the minus strand of JAJHUR010098320.1, from coordinate 27,924 downwards.
TCCTGGCACTTCCTGTGCTCCACTATAACAGCCAGAGGTAGTTTCAAAATACATAATTCAAAACTGATGGTGTTGAATTCTTAGGTTGGGTTGCACCAACTAGGATCAAATTTACAACCTGATTAAATCATGGTTTAATTTTAGATTGTGTTGCAACAAATTAAGAATGATTAAATTTAAATCTCTCTTAACCTCAGTTTAGTTTTTACTCTAAGCCTACATTAAATTTAATTCTGTTGCATCATAACATTAAGCTCCGATTTAAAGCGTTAATAGTATTAATGTTAAACGTACATTTGAGGAGGTTTAACTTTTTTAAATGGCTGCTTATTGAGATGAATTGAGCAGAATAATCAAGTTCCTTGAAAAAAGTTACGGCACAGACTCAACCCAATTGAGTTTTATGATCCATGTTTTCTTTCTTTCACTCATGTTGAACCGTTAAAACAGTCCGCGTGTTGTTGCAGGCAGTCTTGTTTTTTCGTAACTGTGCTGTCGTTCGTTTTTAAAAATTCTTTCTGTATTGCTTCTTTAATTCAGCCAACACGCTTTTCTCAGAGGAGGTGAAATTAGAGCTTCTCTGCCGAGCCATCATGAGTAGGCTAGCTAACTGTTCAGCTAGCTAGAAAACAGTCTGACAGTTTGTTAGCTTTTTAGCTATGTAACATTTTCAAAAAACTTTCTAGCAAGCTAGCAAACAGCGTAAAGTTTAGGTAACTTTTTGGCTAGCTAGAAAACAGTGATGTTTTGTTAACTTTCAAGTTAGCTAGCAAACAATGTAACAATGTTTGTTAGCTTCTTAGTTATGTAACCTTTTTGAAAAACTTTTTAGTAAGCTAGTTAACAATGTAACGTTTTACAAACTTTTTAGTTAGCTAGCAAATAGTGTGATATATAGGTAACTTTTTAGCTACCTACATAGCTAGCTAACAAAGTAATGTTTTAACTAAACAAACAGCTAACGACAAACAAACAAACATGACGTTTTGTTAACTTTGTAGCTAGCTAGAAAACAGTGTAACCTTTTGTTAACTGTTAAATTAAAAATTAAAGATGCCATGTTGTTTAAGTTTAAAGTGACTATCAAACAGTATAATATTTTGTTTTTAACTAGCAATCAATGCAACGTTTTAACCTTTTAGCTAGCTAGAAAACAATGTAACGTTTTGTCAACTTTTTAGCTAGCTACTTAACAGTGCAATGTTTTGTAAAGGAATAGGGAGCGACCAAAAATTCAAGGTTTACTCCCCTCTTTTTTTTATACCTCCTTTGTATCAACAGCATGCAGATTTATGTATTTATTTAATTTGAGTTAGTAAGCATCTGCATTTTGATTTTACTCTATTTAATTTTGGTTTACATCAGTAAACTTGGATTTACTAAACAGATATTAGTTTTTAATTGTGCAACAAAGCTCTGCTTAATTTTAAATCTTTATTTACTCATTTTGAGTCTAGTTTTGTTCAACTCTGATGAGAACAGACATTACATTAAATTAGATTAGTCTCAGAGACCCAACCCGACCAAAAAATATCCTTGACTAATTTTGTCCTAAGTGTATTTTATTATGCAAGTACATGCTGTAATGTCCCTTTTAATGGCCTCTCCTTCATACAGTATTTCCGTCCTGCTGCTGCCAGCTCTCCTTGTCAGTCTGTCATCAACAGTGTGGAGAGATTAGAGAGTTTATACACATTCCACCAAACTCTGTGTCTCAGAAACACATGTGAGGCTGATTGGCTTATTTACCATAGTAATCAAATTCTCCCGCTCTGAGGCGAATGTTTGGAACAGTGGCTGTGTCGACTGTGGTCCAGCATCTCCCAAGATTTGTTCTTTTGAGGCTGCGAGAGTGTTAAGTGTGGACACTCACCGCGCTGCCACACTAATCCTGAAATATTTTCTCCAGCCTGTTCCAGAATGATTTAATGTTCTGTTCCTGCTCAAAGACGCGTTGCAGAGACGCTGAGGTGTCGCAGAAATGAACACTGCTGCAGAGAAATATGATATTTCTTGGCTTAAAAATTCACCATAGTGTTGCCAATTTTTGTAGCAACAGTATTTGGCTTTGTACTGTTGTTTCCATGTTTCCATGTGGGGTAGTCTTAGATCTCCTCTGTGCTTTATCATCCAACTTTTGCAGAAATAGACTAAACAGGGAAATGATGCTGGCATAGGAATGTTATTTATTTCAAGAATGGTTAGACAGACATGCAACAAATGTGTGTTTTATAAGTGATAAATCTGTTAACATCTAATTAGATATATTTGATATAAAAGTGCTGTGGCTGTGGATGAAGCTGATAGCTCAGGATTTTTAAAGGGTTCAACCTGCTGGTCACGCTGGAGGAAATGTCATGAGATTGCCAAACTCATATCAGCATAAAAGATCTTGGAACAGTTTTGTCCCAATTTATGTCCTGCAGCAGATGTGGAGATATTTCACTGGATAAGAATAAACTTTGTCCCAATGATGGTGTTAGATAAAGTGTCAGGGGATCTGCAAAATTTAAAATGAAGGGCATGAAATGTTAATTCATTAAAGATTTGGGCTGTAACCCCATCAGACAGCACCCCCTCCCGCTCAGCGTGTATGCCCCGATGGCCCACGCAACCCTGGATGTTTTTATCAGCAAAGTCGGATGACAGCTAGTAAAACCAGCACTGTTTTGTAGTGTTTTCATATAGAAAATGGAAATAAGGTTGAATGTAGGCTGTAACAGAATAGACTCGTATATAATCACTCAACTGGAGCAATGAGTGACCAGATGAAGCACAGCCACAGACATTAACCTGCAAACAGAGTAGCGGCTGCAGCTAGCACTGCTAACGTTAGCCACACTGTGTGTCAGGGTGTCAGTTAACATCAGCTCTAGGTATCCAATGTCGTTAACCCATGGACACCCACTCTGAAAGGGTGAAGCATTTAGTGAGTTGTCATGTTTTGTAGGTTAATGTGAAACATTCATATTGCACGGCGCAAAGTGCCACACATTTCACCGGCATTTAAAATATGATTTGGCGATAGTAGACTGTGATTAACAGCTTCAAATGGTTCGTAATACACACAGTATTTTTTCAGACAGTGTTTAAGATTATCAGATAAAAATAGTGCTAAATTTTAACTGCTTTTCAATTGTTTTCTTACTGTTAGACTAGTCGACCAGGCTAAATTTAAATTAGTGCTTAATTGACAGGGAAATTAGTTGCGAGGAACATCCCTAAACAAGGCATAACCTCTAATTTTCCCCAGTGGCCACTTGTGGTATTGCAGCCAAAAAGTCTTCTGCACGTTAGCATGCTAACAGTTATTTGTTTGCAAAATCTGAAGCTATTGGTAATGTCATTAGTTTTTATTTTGCCATAATTTTGAAGAAAGTGAAACCTGATTCTGTTGCAAGTTGAAAAGTCAGTAGATCACCTAAGTCAACATAATTCATCCATGAATGTCACAAAATTTGATAGCAGTCAATTCGATATTTGGCAGAATGTACTGTGTTTGGTAGGTTATTGGTGTTTCTCAAAGATAAGTGTAAATCTGCAGCATTGTATGTTGAAAAAAATGCTGCATGTCATGTTCATGCAAGTCTCCAGAATTTACTCTTTAATTAGAGAGAAATGCAAAGAAATATATATTAAGATTATCAAAGCTCCATTTGAATTTATTAAGAACAGTTCTGACCGTATTTTACATCTACAAAGCAGTTGTTGAAAGATATGCTTGCCTAAGAATCATTAATTTTCAACTTTCTTAGAATTAAAGAATCATAGCAGGAGATGATGACGGTCATAGATCCCCACATGACACTTTTAACCTCATCATTCATCCCCTCGTCCGCGACTCCTGCTTCAAAACTGACCTCTAAAGTCTTCTGTCCTGCTCTTTGTTATTGAAAATCTGCCTCAACATAAGCTGAAGACTCTCAACGGGTCAATTTTATAGATTCTTGATGCATCCCGGACTGGAGCAGCTCTGATGACAGCCATGTATGTCGTCCACGCTGCTGAGCAGAGGGGCGCTACATCAAAAAGGACTGAGTGACATCAGGGTGGAGCAGAGAGCAGGAAGGTTTCTGGTCAGTCAGGCAGCCATCTGCTCCAGAGCTGTCCTCTGGGAGACAGACGGGCAGAGAGAGTACTGGTCCATTAAGAACAAGACCACCCAACACATCGACTTCCCAAGAAGTGAGACTCAGCCTCTTGCAATACTTAAAATAAAACTTATATTTAAATGCATATTTAATTCTGTCATTCTTTTTATTATTAATCAATAATAAATGTTAGAAAATAGTGAAAATAGCCCAAGATAACGTCTTCAAAGAGCTTAAAATATAACAGAGCAAATCTTCATTGTGAGTATGTTAGCATGCTGACTTTAAATCTATCTCATAGCAGCCTCACAGAGCCTGTAGCATGGCTGTAGACTCTCTTGTGTCTATGCCAGACTTTATTAAAAAAAACAGCAGACTCATGTAAACATAATCTCTCTAAATCATCACTTATGACCCACAAGAAGTGTGCAGTGGTGCCTGTATCTGCAGCAAGATCCTGTTCTCTGTTTTCTTATTTTCTCACATTTGACGGTGTTCTGGATGTTTCTGGGCATCAGCGTTTTTGGGCAGTTCCGTGGACTTTGAAGCCAGTACAGCGTGCAGGTTGTGAAGTCTGGACTCTAAAACAGCGACCAGCGGTTATGGTACATGTCCAGAGGGACACCAGGGACACCAGGCGCTTGATCACAACAAGCTACACCCTCAACCGGCATGGATGCATTAAGCAGGGCCTCCATTCATTCAGTGAAAGCTGCTCAGTGGCACATGAAGCCAACTTCAGGGTCAGATCTCCTGCATTTGCTTCCACATTGTGCGGCCCATAGAGCATGTGCAGTAGAGACTTGAATGTCTCTCGAATGTCTAACTGGCTATTTAGCGCTCTGCTAACTTGAATGGGGATAAAAGTTATTTAATTGCGTGGCTCTTCTAGACTTTCCATGAACGCTCAGTCATGTCTGCTCCCGAATTTTAAACTGAACCAACATGGCTGCTCGTTGGGAAGCTCTCTTATATTCCAAAAATAGTTCATCAAACTGTGTTTCTCAAAACATCTTAAGTGAGAAATAAGCCATGCAGCTGCTGAATCTGCCTTCATGTTAGATCAACAACGGTTCAAGAGGGTTTCCAGAGACGAGGAGTCACGCTGGGCGCCCATAATTTGTTTGTGGCCTAGACTTCAACTTTATGTAAATGAGGAGTGGCCAACATGACAAACCTATCTCTAGAAATGCACCACAGTGCCAGAATGCATTTCTTGCATCGCTTTAGTTGTAGTCGTTCAAACTCTGGTGTTGTGCAGAGGTGTGGACCTGTTTATTTGTGCTTATTTGTGCTTTAGAACAGGACCGCTGTGAAATAATCAGAAAATAATATTCAATTTTTCTCTTCTCACTTCATTCACTCTCTACCTCTCTCCTTTGTTGAGCCATGGAGGAGGGACGAACTTAGAATGGTGCGTTTACAAACAATCCTTCATAATCTACCTTTTAACAAATAATTATTAAGTTACTGTTGATTCAGTAATTGATGCATCGATTAATTGTTGCACTAGTAAATTACATGACAGAGCATTTTATATCTCAAATATGATAAATATCATGGTCAAATACACAATAAATATTGGTTTTCATACAAATTTATTTATTCATAACAGTAGTAAGGGCAACAAACGATTATTTTCATTGTCGATTAATCTGCTGATTGTTTTCTTAATTAATCATTTAATTGTTTGGACTATAAAATGTCAGAAAAGGGTTGTAAATTGTTGTGTTTCCAAAAGCCAGAGATGACGTTCTAAAGTGTTTTTTGTCCATGAGCCAAAGATTTAAAATATTTCACTTTATTGTCACAGAGCAGTAAAGAAACAAGAAAAAAGTCACATTTAAGAAGTTGAAATCAGAGAATTGTGACTTTTTCCCGCCTTAAAGCATATCTCCAAATGATTTATTATCTAAACAGCTGGCAATTAATTGTGGCAGCTCTAAATTGTGGAATAAAAAGCCAAACACGGTCTGGGGATTTTCTTTTGATTTTTTTCATTGCAGTGCCTTCTAGTATTACACATTGCTTCATCTGCAACTTTTATAACCAAAATATTAAAATTCATGCTGCATTTTAAAGTAAAATACTGAAAAGAAGGCATTTCCTCTTACTCAGCTTTAACACTTTCCCTGCAGCCTGCAGAGGATCTCGTTCAGCTTCCTCTCTGATGTCCGTGAAGTTTGAGAGAAAAGGCAGAACATTTAACGGAACATGCAGGAGTGTAAAGAAAATTGTGAAGTGCTGTCAGAGGAGCAGCACGACTCCTCGTGCTGATGAGAGCTTTATGAGAATCCAGCTCCGGTGTGTGTGTGCGTGCGTGCGTGTGTGAGACCCCACCCTGCTCTTTGTCAAGTTATAACTTGGTTCTTATTGATGTGGTGAATTGATTTTTTTCTCCTTTAGTGTGTATTAGAGAAGCTTGAATGGAGAGTTTAGTCTTGCAGTGCAGCTCTGTAATGAAGTACAGCACTGTTTGAATTGTTGTGTTTAGCGGAGCCATCAGTGGACCACAGAGGGGGAATACCAGCCCAATGCCGTTACTTTCTCCTACAGTCTTAATGATGGGTTCATTAAAAAGGTATCTAGCTGGCTAACTAAGCACAGATGGCCAAGAAGCAGTTATGGTATATCAGTCTGAGACTCTGGAGGAGATTTATGTCAAACCACAGCTGAACCCCAGGAACCTCGTGCAGCAGTCTCAACATTACAGCTATTTGATCTCCTGTCTGTCTCCGGTTTTACACGAGATCCAAAGCTTCACTGTCCTTGACATCCATTTAGTATAAATGCGATTATTCACTGCAGCTATGGAGAGCAAATCACGGCAAATCAAAACTGACAGTTTGTGCAGAACTTCTCTAAATGTGCCTGTTGAACTGTGGGTGTAACACAAGGGGCATCAGTTACCATATCTCCACAGACTGGAAACACTCAAAAAATATACCCATGGTTTTTGCTTTTCCTCTAACGGTGTCAATCATTCTAATGAGCGAGCATGAAAATAGAAATCGTGACCTCTCGACCTTCGATGAGTGCAGCATGCACAGCAGCAAAATGCTCCAATAAACAAGCCTGACAAATGGGCCTCTCTCTGATGGGGTTTACAGCTACTGCACGCTGCCGCACACAGGCTTTATGAGGCAAGGCACTCTCATAACTATGTCAAAGACATTAGTGGTGGGTCCCTAATGTACCCACAAAGTGCAACTGGCATTGCCCCATCAACAAACTGTCTGCAGATCAACAGTACTGATGGCACTGAGGAGACGAGCACGGAGGAGATGCAAGAATGGCATGATGTTAAGAAATAAATGGAGGCCAGGGAGGGTGATAAAACAAGGGAAGGCAGGCTGAGCTCGCATGCAAGATAAACAAGCAGTTAGCAAAACAATTGTTAGGTTGTTTTTTTTTCCAAATGAATTCCTCTATCATAAAATGATTTCAGTACAAACCCTTGATGCATCTAAGGCTGCCAGACTAACAGCAGCCACCCGCATCGGTGCACAGAATACCTGTGTTTATTCTTTAATGTCATTTTGTCTCGTCAAGGAATAGTTAGTCATTTTGTTAAATACATTTATTAGCTTTCTTGCTGAGAGTTAGATGAGATGATTGATGCCATGCTCATGTCTGCAGGCTATGAAGCTTAAGCAGGCTTTAGCAAGCTTTAGCAGGCAATTAACTTAGCTTAGCACAAGGCTGTAGCCATAGCTTGGCATTGCTGGAATAATTCTTACCCGTCTGGATTGCAAGAGAGTCAGACGTGGAAACTGAAATACTCTCATTTCAATCTATGCAGCAGTCTGCACCAGCTTGGAGTGTTTCATGTCCCAGCTGCATCTCAAGGGTGTAAACATGACCTGAAGCATTTATTTAGACTTCTTCTGCAGTGTTTATTCATGGGTAAACTGTACATTTACTGCCACTAGACAACTTCACTGCTAAACTTTAATCCCTCTGCTTTGATTGCCAACAGCTGTCTGCTCTGAGTATAGCCACCATTGGTACTGTATTTTCTCTTTTCTCTCTTTGTCACAATCAAATGCATCATGTTCGTTGTGACAAGACAAATCTAATATAGACAGATGTGGATACACTTCAGCATCATGGTCACATGACGTTTGCAGTCTAGACAAAAGGTTAGTCCGCAATCTCTCAACTCATTTTTGATTTCCAAGGGGCATCATCAATACGTACAGACCAAAATTTCTCTGCACGTACTTGGACAGACCTACAACCAATTAGAACAGTGAAATGTGACCAATCAGAGCAATGACAGCCACCTGGTCATGATTTTTATTCTATTACAGCAGCTATAATGGTACACTTACATATGTGTCTGAAAACATTGTAGGTGTGAAATCGGGAATGTAGTAACAATCTTGATTCAGGTTATATCTCCTATAATATAGGCATCTCTTGGCTGTAGCTTCATATTTCGTGCACAGACATCAATCTTCTCACCTAACTCTGTAAAAGAGTGAATATCTCTAAATATCAAAGTATTCCTTTAATGATTCTTTACATCTTAAAATCTTACGAAAGAATCTTTATTTGTCTTTCATGTGAAATACTGTATAGTTTTTCAGGGGCTGTAAAAAATAATCAAGAATTGTTCAAATTAATCTTTGATCTTAGAGAATCTTAGATGAATCAGTTTGATTGAACTGCTCAAAACTCAGACTTACAAAACCTGTGATGAGGGTTAACAAGAACACATGGTGTGCCCAGAAGGTCGGGAATTCATGCGTACATTTGTGAGGTCGTCAGACTGGATTTGGGGGAAAAAAGTTTGCTGTTCCACTTGAAATCCCCCTGCTGCTGACTGTAGTTTCCTAGAGAGTCATTAGTGGCACTGAGGTCTTTGCTGGAGAAAAGTGGTGGATTTCCGGATGTCTGTGTGCAGAGAACTGGGCATCGCTGAGATGTCCCAGGAGAGATATACCAACTTACTAATAAAAGCCTGTAGACATACTGCTGGTAAGCACAGTATGACTGACATCCTGCCTTCACTAGTGCAACACAATGGCAGGGCCAGGTGTTTGGAGCTGTGGAAACCGACTCGTTGAGCCAAATTACGTTTTGTCTAACGGGAACAATGTTAACAAATATGTAACTTATACATGTTACATGTGAAGTTCATAGTAGTTTATTACATGGCACAGACGTATGCAACCCTGCAAGTAGACACACAAATACACATACACACAGACTTCCTTTTAAGGGTCAGTGTTTATGTCAGTGTGCTGGGACTGCAGGGCTTTGGTATGTCTCTGGACCCCGGCCTGAGACACACAAGGACAGGCCTGCCACAGGATGTGAGGAGGGTGTGGTGCTCAAGATTTCTCATTCTCCCACAGACCCCGGGACACATACAGGACACACAACTAGAGCTGTCGTCAGCCAGAGAAAATCTTGGTCAACTGGAACTTTACCTAGTCTTTAACAAATCGATTGAGTGCACTCCACCTGGTCGCCTAAATGGTTGATTACACAGTGTTGATAAGCAAATGAATCCCCTTCTTTTCACACATAGCTATATTGTTACCTGTAGGACATGATTATCAACTAAATTTACATTTGCACACAGACCAGTGAGGATCACAGAGGAGAAACGGCTCCAAAGCTACAGCTAGTTGAGCTAATGTAGCGCTGCAGTAGAAACACAAAAAGCAACATGAAGAACAGTTTCTGGCATCCAACTTAACTCATCTTGTTTTTTAGTTGGCTTCAAATGAGGCTTAACGTCAAGATGAAATTAAAGATGCCTTTTTAACCTTTTTTAAATCATATCCCTACTCATATTGGGCACCTCTTTTGCAAAATATGCCCCAAAACAAAGCAAAACAACATCAGTTTCTTTGTATTCTTATAACAGAATCTAATCATGTTTCATTTCTTTATAACCAAATGATGTGTCATTACATAGGCTTAAATCAACCAACGATAAATCTTCAATTTTTAACGGTACAGAGCTAAGATTCATTAGGTAGCTAGCTATCAACAGCACGGTATGTTGGCTTATCACATGCCCACCTTTCAGTGTTCAAATGACATCACTCTCAACATTATATCCCGCCCGCCTGTCCTGTTTCACTCAGACATACGTCACGATACAGCAGCTGGACACTCCTGAAATGCCGTTTCATCAGACTTTAACTTTCTTGTAGTTTCTCATGACTGTCCTTCAATATTGCAACATTAGTCCAACATCGTGCCAGCCTGGGGGAATAACCACATTAGCTGTGTAAAAGCTAATGCCAAGTTCAACAAGATAACAAGTCAGGTCACAGACACCCTGTAGTAATCTATTACTGAGCTTGAACCGTTATTGGCCTTTGTTGAGAAAGCAGTCCAAAGTAAAATGCAAACACGCATTTATCAATAATTAGTACAATACTTGCAAATCGCCAAGACAGCAGAAGATTGTTAATGTATCCAAGCAACGCATGCTGCTAGGCAACAGCCGTAGGCTTGTGAACATTCACATATGAACATGCATCGCCGAGACCAGGCGTAGTTAAGACTAGACTCAAGTTCTGACAGGTCTTAACAAAGACGACTTAGCAGTTAGTTAGCAGACAGGCTTAGTAAAGACCGGTTGGTGCGACCTTCTCCACTGTGCATATGTCCCACTCACCCCCGAAAATAATGGATTCTTATGAAAGTAACACATGCGATTGTCCCACCAATGAAAACTTGGTGGGACAAGCAAATATCAACCAACAAATCGACCAATTGACCAGAAGGTTTCAGCCCAACATACCACACACACAGCTGTTAAGGATCCAGCTGCATGTGATTACTTCAGTCTAACCCAAGAAAATGTTGCTAAAATGCCACAAAGTTGGTGAAAACCCATGCAATCTCCTCGATGCCCTCTCCTGAAACTCACTCATTCATAAACATAACAACACACCCACACCCAGTGTCCTTTCCCACCTCGGCGCTCCCCTATGCGGAGGTTAATGAACTTGTTTTGAATTCCTTCACCTCTCGACAGGAACTACATTCCAAGCCTTGAAAATAGCGGCTAAAACAAAGAGAGGAAGTGATGTGAGAGCACTTCCTATCAACTCCCTTCTGAATTTATCTCAATCCTGCAGACTTGCTCACCCGTGCCTCCCGCTCGGCGACCCCACCCTGACGAACGCTAAGAAAAGCGGCGGGCAGATTTGCCGCTCCAACCTTTTATCCACGCACATCAGTTCAGTTAACCCCCACCATTTAACATCAAGCGAGCAACATCTTCCAATTGTTCCCCGTCTTTGATCCTCGTCGTCTGAGCCTCTACTCGTGCTTTCAGCCTGGTTGTGATTATCCGCCCTGTTTGGCCTAAACTTGAATTTCTCCTCAATCCCTTGACGTAAATGTAGATGTATTGGTGGTGAGAAGTGGAGGATACATCTGTAACGTGTCAGGGTGTATTTTGCGCTTGATTCAATGCAAACCTGCTGTGACCCACGACCTCTGATTCATATGGCATTCTGCTGCAGGGACAGTGGTGGGCAATGGCAGCAGGCAAAATGTCAGAGCTGAAGGAGGGCGTCACACATCAGGTTTACTTTTCATAAAGTCTGTACTTTCCCCTCGACTGTTTATGTTGTCACGTTTCATTTGAATGTGACAAATGTTCGTCATGCACAAAGCTTTTTTTAGTAAAATATGCAAACCATGGCTGTTCCCATAATGGAAAATATCAGTATTTCTTCCACCCAGAGGTGTCAAAAGTACACACATTCTCTTCTTCTACTTGTGTAAAAAGAAGACAAAAATAGAAGCACTGATTCAACTTGTTTACTCAAATGTACTCAAAGTGTAAAAGTAAAAAGCCGCCCTCTGACGGACATTTCTATCTGCTGTTTTTGCGCAAAGCTAAATGAACCTCACCTTTTCACTGCAGTCGAGTCTCCATCTCGTCTGTTTCATCTTTTTCCTTTTTTGTCTTGCTTTGGCACTTTTCATCTTGTTACGTCAGGTTTGTCCTGTCGCGTCTTTTTCTTGTTTCATCCTTTTGTCATTACATCTTTTTCGTCTCGTTATGTCTTTTATGGCACATTTTGCCTTGTTGTATTGTTTTCCATCTTTTTTGTCTTGTTACATCATTTGTCGTCTTGTAATGTCTTTTGTATGACGTATTCTTCTCGTTACATTCTTAACGCATCATTTTCGTCTCATTGCATGTGTTGTGCATGATGTGTACCGATGGATACACAAGGAATTATCTTTTCTTGATGTTGGGAAAGCAGTGCGCAATGATGTAAAATAAAAAGTAGCTAATAATTCCCCTCAAATCCGTTAAAACTAGAGTAACAAGCATGTTTTGAAAATGTAAGGAATAGAAAGTACAGATATTTGTGTTAAAGTGTAGTGAGTACAAGTAGGAAGTTGTCTGAAAAATAAATACTCAAGTAAAGATACCTTTAAAATCTACTTAAAGTAACAAAGTATTTGTACTATTAGTTCCCACCTCTGCTGTTCATGAAGTCTGTACTTTCCCCTCGACTGTTTATTTTGTCATGATTCATTTGAAGGTGATAAATGTTCGTCGTGCAAATTGCTTTTTTTAGTAAAACATGCAAGCCTTGTTCCCATAATGGAAAATGTCAGTGTTTCTTCCATCCCAGCAATGTACAGGTACAGTCTGTTGTATAATAAATTTGCCACAGCGTGAATGACATGATTGTTTTTCAATGTTGGGTTATATAAGCTCTAATCTGCAGTTTTACATGGATAGAGATCATTTAGTGAGGCTATAGCATGAGGCTTTTAATGTTGATGTAATGGTTCTGTAGGCAACATTAGAAGGGGAATAAGGGGTGGGAGACAGGAAGCATCGTTTAGTTACTGGCTCAATCTCCAGAAGCAGATCTTCCGGTTGACGGGTGCTTCCCTGTGTTAACGCTACAATAATACATGAGTCAGAGCGCGGGCTGATAGATGAGGAGATGAACAGGAGGGAAGGGCGGACTGAGACGGGGATAAAAGCCGTACAAACCACGCCGTGCAGCAGGCAGCAGCAGTGGGATCAGAAATCTGTGGTGTGGAGCACTGATTCCCAAACTTTTATTGAGTTAACCGACAAGCTCTGACTAAGTGGCAGATTTTATGGATATTTCATATTGCTGAATATTCGGTGCGTAACAGTAACACCAACAAGTTGAACACAATAGCTGCAGGAAGTTTGGATTAATTCTGATTATTTCCTGTGAATCCTGCATCAGAGATTAGTTTTCTAGATATTTTTAGGAACTTTTTATACAAATCTCTGTTTTTATTGTCTTTTTTTGTTTTATTTTAACAATCATACGTGCTGAATAGTACAAAAGCCCATTTCTGTCAGTAAGAGAAAAATAAATCCCTACGATAAATCAAAATTATGACATAAAAAGGGTTCTTTTTACATAGATTCTCAGATATTATATCCCAATTGGAACTCAGAATTTTGACTTTTGAGCTCATAATTATGACTTTTTATCTCACAATTTCCACTTTTTAATCTCATAATTGTGACTTTCACCTCATAATTTGGACTTTTTTACTCATAATTTCTACTTTTTATCTCATAATTATAACTTTTTATCTCTAAATATGACAACTTAAGTCATTATTTAAACTTTTTAACCCATATTTATTACTTTTTCCTCATGATTTCGACTTTTAATCCCTTAATTTTGACTTTTTATCCCATTATTATGACTTTTTAACAGATTTTTTGGACTTTTAAACTCATAATTATAACTTTTTCTCATGATTTCCATTTTTTATTTCATAAGTTTGGCTTTTTAGCTGATAATTGGATATTCATTCATACAGATATGAATGAAATGCTGAGGTATAGGCCGATTGTAAAGTTTGAAAAGTTTTCTTACACCCATTAAAAATCAAGATGGCCTCACGACCCCCTGCGAGGCTTTGGCGACCCCACCAGTGATGTAGAGGAGCAGATAGGCAAGGAGGGTGGTCTGTTTGGGCAGTAACACTGCCTGTTGATCTGTAGCTCCTCTACTAACAGTGAAAATGTGTTAAATAGATATCTTCTGTTGTGATTTCTGCAGGGGGAAACTTGTGACATGTAGCTCAAAGGCCTCACAGAGTGAAAGAGAGATGATATTTATGACTCTCTGTCTATATTCCATCACAGGAGGTACACAGACATGCTGGTCAACCCCGCTGCCAGTTTATTTTTGAAAATAACTCAACGAAAATAAATTCAATTCTTCTTCGACCACACTGGGTCTGGATTAGGTTGCATTCAAGGACACAAAACAAGCCTGATGACTGGGTTTCCTGCTCTCTGTTCGTGTATCTGTCTCTCCACCTCTTAATCATCCTCTTGGGTCTCTGTCATTGGCACCATCTGCACCATTTCCCAGCATGTAATGTATACACTGAAAAACACATCTCACAAGCAGCAAAACCCTCAGTGAAGTGCTGACATCCCACACAGGGAAACCCCCTCCTCAGTTCAATCATGTATGAACACATGCACACACATTAATATGAGTTCAGATTTCCCTCTCAGAAACAAACGCATGTTGCGGTTTGTGACTGGTGGTTAAGATTTAAAGGCCGTTAATGTCTGAGATGCTGACCTCCAGAGCGACTCCCCCCTCCTGTTCCTGGCCAAAGGAGCGCGGTGAGGTTCCCCCTTTTTAACAAGTCTCTGCAGGCCCATCTGTCTTCCCCGAGAGCCTGTCAGTCTGCGCTCAGGGATTTATCAGGTTGAAAAATGAACCGGCGCTCACATGAAAGGGCGCCATCGGAGGCTACCGGGCACAAAGAGGCCTAACATGATGTTGGATGTCGCCGTCACAGAGCCGCTGCTCAGCTGTCAGCTACCTCTGTGTCCGTTGAACTGAACCATGACCACACTAATGCATAAATAAATCTGTTGCTGTTAATCTCCACCCCAGCCCCATAGTCGTTATGTAGCATCTGTAGGTAGTGTGTTAATGGTTCAAATAACAAATTTATGACCAGGCAGTTGTCTGACTGCCTACTAGAAATGGCCTTTGTATGTTGTTAATTTGTATGTACAACTGTCAAATTATTATCTGTACGTTCATCACTACAAGCAACCCCTCTCACTTATTGTCATATTGTCATATGTTACTATACATTAGCTGCTGGCTTTCGTTAGCCTGTTGTTAGTATGACTAATGTTAGCTGCTGGCTTCGATTAGCTTGTTGTTAGTAGTGTGTTCTGCCACTGTCTTTACATGGAAACGGGCATTGAAAATAAAATGATGGCAAAAAAAAGATAAAAAACACAATGACATTGACAATAAACTACAAAAGACTTGTGAAGAGTAGTCACATTTCAGTGTAATCCAGATATCATATGCGTTTTCAGGATTCTGAACAGAGACTTTTCATTCTAAAACACCATTTTAAAGGGAAAACATTTGGGAATACTTCCTTGTTCCAGGACTCTATAGTCTCTGACTAAATGAGCCACGTTTAAGTCAATTTCATGAAAGTTGCTTAAATGTCCCAGTCTTAACTGTGAAGACTAAGTTTTGATAAGTGTGCCGGGCGGTTAAGAAGGTGGGGGTGGCAGTTAATCACAGCAGTGAGGGGGATGGTGAGTTTTAACAGGAGCACAAACATCCAGACACACACTCGTACAGACGGTGTTTGGCCATTGATCAGCAGCCTTTCTAACAGGTCTTATCAGCGTCTTGGTCCATCGGCTGTCTGCACCGAGTCACTTTCACAGTTCAATCAGCACTCTGTGATTGTGACTCCGTCTCTGTGTAGCAGCATTTATTATCTGTGTGTGTGTGTGTGTTTGTATGTGTGCGTGAAGGAGGGGTCAAAGAGCAAAGGAGGGAGAGTAAATGAAAAGGATTCCCAGAGTTTCTAGGTATAAAAGGTTGCAGATGGCTTTAGCGACCTCTCACTCTCCATCTCGGTCAGGAAACTTAAAGTAATTAACTCTTATCTCACAGCTGAGCCTTTGGTACCGTCCATCCAATCCCTCAGTGTCACTTCACAGCTTTTAGTGGGAGAGTGATGCACTGTGTGTGTGCTGAGAGTGCTTATCTGTTTGAGACAGTTCCTCCACCTGAGCAGACAGCATGAACGCCCTCAATTTAGTTTTGGTACTTCATGTAATGTTTCTTTTTTTTGGTTTTGGTTTTTCTTTATAATTTAATGTTAATTTTCAAGACAAGAAAATGAGAAATAACGTTTGAGAATTAAAAAATAAAATTAAAATAAAATAAATCAATAAAAGTTGGTGTAACACTTTATATTAAGGTGCTTGTAATAAGCATTAGTTGATAGGTAATAAGGCCCCTTAAAGATGCTTATTAACAATAATATGTGTTAATAAGACTATAAACATGACCTATAGCATAATAAACATGTTTATCGATAGATTATAAGCAGTCTTGCAAGAAACTTGCTTGCATTGACTGTGTTGCTTACACTGTGTTTTTTTGTTAATGTTAACAGTTGGTCTGTGTAGCTAACGTTAGAGGTTAGAGGTAGCTAATGTTAGTAGTTGGTCCGTGTAGCTAACGTTAGCGGCTGATCTGTGCAGCTAATGTTAGAGGTTAATCTGTGTAGCTAACGTTCGTGGTTGGTCTGTGTTGTTAATGTTAACAGTTGGTCAGTGTAGCTAAGAACATTAGCTAAGCTATCTGCGGCTAGTCTGTGCAGCTAACGTTGTTAGTCTGTTTAGCTAATGTTAGTGGTTGGTCTGTGTAGTTAATGTTAGCAGTTGGTCTGTATAGCTAATATTAGAGATTGGTCTATGTAGCTAACGTTGGTGGTCTGTGTAGCTAATATTAGAGATGGGTCTGTGTAGCTAACGTTAGTGGTCTGTGTAGTGAACATTAGCGATTGGTCTGTCCAGCTAGCGTTAGCGGTTAATCTGTGTAGCTAAGGTTAGTGGTTGTTCTATGAAACTTATGTTAGGCACACTTGTTGGAAATAAAAAGAAGATGAAAAAAAGAGTACCATCAAAGAACCAGAGAGAGAATATTTTTCAAGATTTGCAGACATTGTGCTGAAATATTGCTGAAATGTAAAACTATTGTGGTGCTAAAGTAAAACTCCGACCTGCAGACTGACAGAAAAAGTGGAAAACTTCATCCACAACTGGCATTCTCAAACTAAGAGAAATGTTTCTGACCATTTACCAAAGGAAAATGAGTTATTTCATTCCCTTGTCAGTTGTCAGACTCTGGCCTGTTGTGTCAGTGGCTGATAAAGGACAGGCGGTGGAGCAGGTGGGTGTAAAACAAGCCCTATGTTTGTTTGTTTCTCACCCCCACCTGCTGTTTGCTTCCTCCTTTCATTTATTTTGGGTTTCCTCATTTCATCCTTCACTTCTGTGTCTGTGGCAGGTTGTTCCCAAGACCCTCTCACAGCAGGGATTCACAGATGGTGGATAGATAGCCCACTCCTGCTTCATCTTTAGTTACTCTGATCACATTCAAAGTAGCTGCTCGTTACAATAAAATCACAGATTCTGATCATCTCGATCAAATTGTAAGTTAGAGTGCATGTAACAACTTGATTACTTTCCATTAGTTTTAGATTACAATATTAAACATGTTGAAATTGTTTCACCTAATGAAATTTTTTACGTTTGTTGTGCACAAATGTACAGTTAGATTAATAGCCGTTAATATGGCCATTTGAATGTACTTTGTTATGTAGCATGCTATTAACATCCACACTCAAACTTCAAGTAAACCGCCATAAGTAGTAATTGTCTTGAAAGTTTACATAGCTATAACTGGATTTCTGTGTAGCTAATGTGAAGAGTTGATATGTGTAACATTAGAGGTTGGTCTGTGTAACTAACGTTAGTGGTTGTTCTCCGTAACTAATGTTAGCGTTTAGTCTGTGTGGCTAATGCTAGCAGTTGGTCTGTGTAGGTAGCGTTAGAAGTTGGTCTGTGTAACTCGGTGGTTCCCAAACTTTTTTCTGGCATGTCCCCCTTTCGGAAGTTGAAAAGAGTTCACAGCTGAAGGCAGAACTGTCACTATCCTGTGACTTTGTTCCTCTTTTCTGATTTAAGGACAAAATCATGTTAAATTCCCACCCAATTAAGTTTTTTTTTCACTAGAAGTCATGAACTGACTGTCAGACTAGCTGGTTTCACTGAGACCAGAGTGCTGTTGTGAGACTTACGAGGTGTTATAATGAGTGAACACTAAACATGGTATATATCTTTATACTAAAATAGATTTTAAAATTGTAATCTGCTGCTAATCCCCATTTTTATGAAATGCAACTATAATCTGTTAACGTTTTATTTTCTCCAACTGTAAAGGAAGTTACCTTTACCTTTTCTTTGCATCCTAATTACCTAATACTGTCATATGTAATCCATTACTTCTCAAGCCTGTCTGCACTGAAGTGGCCCTCAAGACACCTGTTTGAAGAATCAGTGACCCCAATTCAGTGTGTGTTTATTTAGCTTTTAACTCCCTCACATACACACACACGCCCGTGCAAACACAACTGAAAGGGCCAGTTACCTTGACCACAGGTGTGTTTGACTGTTCCTGTCTTTTCACCGCTTCCACTTGTGAAAAATACCCCTTTTTTTTTGTCTCGGCTGTCACCTTGAAACACTCAACAGCCTTTGTTTGGTTTTGGTCATGTGACCTTTATGGCTCCTCACTGGCTAGAGTCATTCAAAGAAATCAAACACATTTATAATCTCTATTATATTTCCTTGCCACGCAGCCATAAAACTGGCTATTAATCATGTTTTATATGCTTGTAATGCCTTTCCTCGTCGTTTTCTTTTCCATCATTGTGGTTACAGCTCAGTGATTTTAAGTCAAATTTGTCATGTTTTCAGGCATTTTAAAAATAATGAATAACACCACTGTTCAGCTTCAGTGCTTTTGCAAACGTAGATTGATTAGCTTGCGCCAAAATAAGGCTTGTTTTGGAGCTTGGCCTCTCAACCTGGAAATCGAAGAGTGATTAATTTTCTTCCACAAACACATTATGTCTCAAAAACTGAGAAAAGTGGGTGTTTTGGTTTACAAAAATAAAAGTGACATTAAAGTTATGTCTTCCTTTCATTCCCACTTCTTCCTCTTATTGATTTGATCATTCCTGATCACCATGCACAGATTACAGACTCTCTCTGTGTGTGTGTGTGTGTGTGTGTGTGTGTGTGTGTGTATACAGATGTCTTAATACGGTACAATAAAAAGTTTTTTGGCTTCGGTCCAGCTTGAACCTTAATGTAGCTCCCCCATAAGGTTTTACGACTGTCAGCCAAGCATGTCAGTCCTTTTCATCAGCTCCTTAGCTCCCTGCAGGTTCCTTGGCTCAACTTTATACTTGTTCTGTTGTAATCAGTGGAGTTAAACATGTTTACCAATGTGACAGGTCTACAGTGGATATTATGGTGGTTGGTTCTTGGAAACTTGCACTAAGGTTTATCTAACAATAAGGAAAGGAATCTTTGTATGTATGTGTGTTGATTTTCTCGACAACCGTTCATCCAGACCACTTCACGCTTTGCCAATGTATTGGTGAGCAATCATGACTAATTTTGGTGCAGAAAACTCTGGAGAAAAAGCCAGAAAAAGTTGCTTTTTTTGGATTTTTGATACTCAAGACAGTTTTGCTGTTTCTGGTCTTCAATGTTTGCTTCAATGAGGGCTCACAAAAAATGTCCTATCTCCTCAACACTTTGTACATTTGGGCCCAAATTTGGTGATCATGTGTAGATGTGAAGTCTGAGTGACCGTGACAGTTTTGGTGGTGCTGTGGCAGCATCATCTAACTATAAAGGAAGTGTGTCTATATGTATGTGTGTGTATGATTGTCCTTCACATATCTTGAAAACCATTCAACTGATTGACTTCATGCTTGACGGGTGTATTGCGAAGGACCCAAGGAAGTGCATTGTCAAACTTGGATCAATTTTGCTACATGGCGGCGCTGTAACCAAAGAACTACATTTTGGCCTGTAACTTTGAGACCGTAAATCTCAGGAAAATTGGAGTCTGTGGGTCCAAATGAATCTACACCATGTCCATTTGCATCTAGATCGATTTTCTGCAGCTTTGATTTCTGTCTAATGCTGTTTTTTTTCACCACTCATCATACAAATTTTGCACATTTATCACCAAATGTGGCATAGAAAACTGCTTTCTTCGTATTTTTGATACAGCCTTGCTGTAGCTGGTCCTCAAGGTTTGCTCATATGCTGTGGGTAGGGATTATATCACACAGAAACGTAACTTCCAGATTCCAGACATTCTTAATGGCCATGCACTCCAAATGGACCTGCCTTACAACGACGCTGCAAGCAGCAATAGTGGGAGCCAAGTAATCAGGCCGTTCTGAGTAGTCTAAATTGACTGTGACACCAAGAGACATTTTGATTATTTATACTAGTGCATGGCCTGTTCAAATTGTGCTTGTTCAGAATGGGTCAGTTGCAGCTTTCTCAAGAACTGCTCATCCAAACAACATCACATTCAACACTGCACTTCCTTGGGTCCCTAGCAGTACAACCTGCCACAACAGAGTTGTGTCCCTTGGCAATGCTACAGTTAATGCATCATTTGGGTGGAAAAGCTCATTCAAAACAAAGCAAACTTGTTGAATTATTTTACCTCATGTAAAATCAGGCAGAAATATTCAGCCCGACAAGATGTCAGAGAACATTTTATTTGCTGTGTAAAGTTATAGTGGAGTAATAAAGTCACACTTCCTCCGAGTGTGTTGTAATCCGAGCTTCTCTGTTTGTCCAGGACAGCCGGGTGTCATAATTATTATTATGCCCCCCAGGAGATCATGCGATAGCTTCCGTGTATGCGTGCGTGAGTGTGTGTGTGTGTGTGTGAGTGATCAGCAGACCTAAAGCTTGCCTGCAGCTAATCTCGAATACTATTGGACCATTCAGACTGATTTTTTTGTGCACATTCGTGACTCTATGCTTAAATCTGTGATTCAGATTTTTTGAAACAACCTTTTTTTTAATTCCTCCACGCTAGCAACAGCCGTAGCCACAATCATAATGTTTTCACATCATCCCACTCTTGTGATGTGATATCTCAAGAACGCCTTGAGGGAGTGTCCTCAAACATTTCCGGACAGACGTGGATGTAACTTGCAACTTGAGTGGAGTGGAGGCACTGACTGCTCTGTTTTAAACAACCACTGACGGCTGACTGCTCGCTCTTCTTTACCGGCCACTAGGGGCCACAAGTGGTCAACAGTTGCTAACGTCCACTGGCCGCATCTGGCAGTTGTGGTGGCATTGCAGTAGGTGCTTCACCACCTGTTGCCTGGCGGGGATCTGCACTCCACAGAGTGACCTCTTCTAGTTTTGTTTCTTATTTTGGGCCATGCTCACCCTGACATTTATTCAGTACCATAAATGATGAATAATTCTTTCCTTGTTGGGCTGCATCTGGCCATTTTTAAGGGCTTGTGTTGTGCTTGGTTTTCCCCCACATCGGGCATAACAAATAAATAGTTGAAACAAAAACAAATGCCTGTGTAATAACATGCTGTAGCTCATGCCTGTGTCAGAGGCCGCACATATTCATGTTTTCAGGATATAAAGAATTAATCTGGAGGAAATAACTGTGGATAACAATATACTGAGGTAACAATGTTTGTTGGCCATACCATTCAAAGTCCAACCTCGCCCCCTCTTTGCACTGGGCGCTGCCCGCTCTCCATCACCCCTTTCCTTTGGTCTGGGAGGTCGGCTGCCGGGAACCTTCACCACCTGAGCGAGAGGAAGACTGAGGCGGATGTTGGATATGAAATCACTTCCTGCTCAGGGTCTGAATATAGTCTTGATGGGGTACAGAGGGGATGTTTACATAGTGGACTACAGGGGCTCCTGACACAATAGGGACAGCTCAGAGCATGTTTGTTGGATGACGGCAAGCATTGTACTGTCGAAATGTCTCAAGTAGAGCTCCAGTTAGGCCTTTGTTGCTCTGTATTGTCCCGTTGCATGCTGGGATATCTGTGTTCCTATTTTGCCCAAGGGGGGGGTGTGATTGCTGCAGGAAACCACTTGGAGGATGAAAACCTCCTTGACATTTATTTGGCAGCCACAGAAAACCACATCTCGCTCCTGCAGGGAAGCAGACAATAATCAGGACTCGTGTACATTTGAACGCTGTTTGTGAATCACTTTCCAGGCTGGTACAGACCTGAGAGCAGGTGTTTCAGGTTATCTGTGTCAAATAGACTCTTCCTTCCTCTCTGAGCCGTGTCTTGGCCTGTTTGATGGACTCATTTGCTCTCCTGGGCCACCGTCCATAACGATTTCTCTGCTATCCACTCTGTCCACGTGCAAAATAAAAAAAAAACCATGAACACACACACAGACACAGGTTTGAGTTCTCTGGGCGAAGAAGGATTTTCTCCAGAGTTTTGGGTGATTTGTGCCATAATTTTGGTGGGTTAACTTGTCGACCCTGTGGTGAGGCTCCATTGGTAAGTAAAACAAGCCCTGTCAGTGGCCGCCATCCATTTCAGATGACAGACAAGAAATGTGTAAAAACACTTTTATGAAAAAAGGTAATATGAGTGCAATATTCATTCATCCTGACTTCACATAAAACACTTAGCATAAGATCTTAAAGGTCCAGTGTGTAAGATTTACAGGGGCTGACTGGCAGAATGTAGCAGAAATGAAGTATAATATTCATAAGTGTGTTTTCATCAGATGTGGGAGGTAACTAAGTGCAAATACTTTGTTACTGTGCTTAAGTTAAGTTATCAGGTATCTGTTCTTGAGTATTTCTTTTTCTGCCAACTTTTCATTTTTACTCCCTCCATTTTAAGACAAATATCTGTACTTTCAACTCCTCACATTTTCAAAACAGCTTTAGTCCTAATGTATTTGAGGGGAATTAGCGATTGTGATTATTTTGCATTATTGCACACTGAAAAAGATGTTATAAGATGAAAAACAAGATGTAACAAGACATAACAAACGGGAAATGTTATGTCTTGTTGATGAAAAATGAAATAACAAGATGAAAAATTATGTAACAAGACAAAAAGCGACATAAGAAAAAAACAAAACAAAAAAGACATGACAAGACAAAAAAACTATCTAAAACATGCAACAAATGTAATCACAAAAAAGACAATGAAGTAACAAGATATGAAATGACATAAGACACAGAGCAAGAAAAATAACAACAAAAATAATTAACGAGATGAAAAAGATGAACCAAGACGAAAAATGCTGTAAAAGATGTAACAAGACATAACAACAAAAAAGGGATCGAGATGAAAAATCATAAAATAAGACAAAAAAAACAACAAGACAAAAAAAATGACATAACAAGACAAAAAACAACAAAAAAGACATAACAAGACTAGAAATGTCGTAAGAAGACTAAAAATAGTGTAACAAGGTGGAAAACGATGTAAAAGACATAAGCTGAAACAGACAGAGGGAGACTCAAGCATGGATTCATGGTGAGGTCTGGTAGAAATGTCCTTCAGAGGACGACTTTTTACTTTCATACTTTGAGTACATTTTAGTGCCTGAACTTTTTCACTTTTACTTGAGTAAATAAGTTGAATTTGTACTTCTACTTCTGACAGAGTCTTTTGTTCCACAAGTATCTGGATGTACATCTGGTTTTCATTCGTGCATAATCACCTGAAAATAAGAATCATTGAATCGTTTATATCTACAGAGAGCGTGGGTCCTCTTACACGATGTCTGCCATGTAGGGCAGTTGCAAGAACCGCAGTTTTGGAATACGGTGCTACTGGCAAGCAACCACAACAACCACAGTGTTCAACAAGCAATTCAAAGACTGGTAACGATTCAAGCTAAGGGATGAATCGATACCGGCTGTCCGTGACCTGACTTCAAACTTCGAAGCTGCAAGTTTTGCCACCCTGAAGTTGTTTTAGTGTTTATTTCATAAGTTATCCTGTTGATTAGCATGCTGCATGGTTAATGTGGCTACTACTGGGGCAATGTTGGACAAATGTTGTAATATTGATGGACAGTCAAAAGAAACCGTGTGAAGGTTAAGTCTCATTTGAAGGTTGCATGCCAGCAACTGTTTTTTCGTTTTGTGTTTTGTAAAAGTTTATAATGCCTCGCAAGTTGTGTTAGCTTTCCTTTTTTGCATAACTGTCTGTTTCTGCTCTGTGATCCACCCCGCTGGTGTGTGTGTGTGTTTGCATTGCTGCTGTACGTATTTTTAGTTGATACACACGCTGTGGAGGTAACGATATAGCAAATATCAAATCAAGCCGGGGGTCTGGGGGTCCTCCCCCATGAGATTCTGACCATCAAACATTTTATTTCCTGCATTCTGGTGATTTTTTATATTTTATGTGGTGATTTATGCTTTTTATGCATCAATTTCAAAGTACTTTTCTACTCTGAACATGAATGTAAAGTAAATAAGAGTGATCAATCAATTGTATCAGTTATAATAAAGATTCAAACATCAGATCAAAATGTTTGTTGTTTCACCAAAATGACTTCTATCTGGGCTTCTGCTCTTGAACGTGTTTCAGTTCGGACAGTTGACCATATGTGATAGAAAATACTCTGATGGCACAGTTTGACTTTTACTCACTCCCAGGACTGATCTACTCGTGGTTTGTCTGCCACTCTGATCTGTATTTGGATAACTTTGCTCTTTTTACAAATGGACTTGAGCTAAAGGGGTTTGTCGGCATTCAAGGAAAAAAAAAAAGGTGTCTTAGTCTCTGTAACCATGGTAACAGTGATGTAGAGTGACAGACAGGTTGCCTGTAATTCTGATTTAATACTTCTCCGAAATGAAACTGTTTTGGTTTCATTATTTCTCATGTCATGACAAGTATGTGAAAATGTAGTGTTATGCATGACAGTAGGGTGTGCATGAAAATAAGTGACAAATTGCATCCTGCATTGATTCAGTAAGTGACAGTGCATTTTATTTTTCAATATGAGACAGTCCTGTATTATACAAGACAGGTGGCAACCCTAACCCCATGAGTAAGATGAGTCATCAACAGTTTTTAATCATTTTCCAGGAACAAACAAGCTCTGAAATTCTATTAAAAATACCTGAGAAGACCTACAAAATGACTTTTTAGTCACTCCTGGGCCAGAAGCAGTATACAGTATATATCTAATGTGTTTCTACAGTGTAGTTTTAGTACTTTTACTAAAATAAAGCATCTGAATGATTCCTCCACCACTGCATAACACTGTAAATGCAACATAATCTGATGCATTTTTTGGAGAAAACCAATAGTAAGAAAACACAGGGGAGGCTTCCTGACAGAAACTGAGATTTTTAGACCACAGCCTCAATTTTTTAGAAAACAAACTAATAAATGTTTTTCTTAAGTTACAGTTGTGTGTAATTCAGTATCTTTGGTTTCCTGAATGTTGTGCCTGTTCCCCCCCTCTCTTTTAGTTCCAGTACCACAGTGGTGAAAGATTTTGTAGTTACTGTAATTCAGTTATTTGTGTGTTCTGCTCTCGCCAGCAGTGCAAAGAGGGAAACCAGTCGGCAGACAGAAGCAGTGAGCTCCTCCTAGTGGTGTAACGATTCAAGTACAAACAAGTGACTGCACTGCAAACTCCTGCTGGTTATATTTAACACAACATTCACCACAGGGTTTATCTTTATACATAGATTTTTATTTAATGTATTAAATATTTTTTTATTTATATTTTGCTCTTTACTCCTTTTTGTATGCTTTTATGTTTATATATTGTCACTATTGTTAAATATTGTGTATAATATGACTTTTAGCTTTGGCAACATGTTTGAGAGTTCCACAAGGGTTCTTCCTGAAAGGCTGAGGTTCTATTCAGGATAATTTGCTTCTGAAGAACCTTAATTTGAAGAAAGGGTTCCTCAACAGTTCTTTGTAAGACTAAGGGTTCCAGTAAGAACCCTTTTTGGAAGATGAACTCTTTCATGAAGGATTTGTCTGTCATGAGTTCTTTGTACCATAATATAAAATGGTTCTTGGTAAAACCCCTGGGGTGAGTTCATGTTGGCACTCTTAGAGGGTGGAAAGATTCTGGATAGAACCCACCAAGGGGGGTGCTGGGTGGAACAATTACCCCATAGAAGGGTTCTCCACAGAACCTCTCATAGGGGGTTCTGGGTGAAACCTTTCACAGATAGGATGGCTTTTAGGTAAGTAGAGAACAGTTCCAAGTGCAACCTTTAGAAAAGGTTCTACTGGGAACCAACAATGGTTCTCATTTGGGACAAGCCAAGGATTCCTTTGTGGTTCTAGTTAACACCTTTATTTCACCCAGAACCTCTTATGAGAGGTTCTGCAGATAACCCTTTTACAGTGCAATGGTTCTACCCAAAGTAGGGGGTTCTGAGGATTCTATCCGGAACCTTTCCACCTTTTAGGAGTCCTGACGAGAACCCGCCCACAGGGGTTTCTACTGAGAACCTTTTAAGATTACCAGGGTGTTATCTATAACCCACTCAGAAGGTTCTGCTGAGAATGATTTAATATTCCAAGGGTATTATCTAGAACTCACCCAGGGGGTTCTACTGATGACCCTTTCATATTCTAAGGACTTTATCTAGAACCCACCAAGGGGGTTCTAGAGAAAACCCTTTTAAATTATACTTGATGAAAGAGTTCTCCAAATATTTCAACAGTCCTTGAAGAACTCTTTCTTCCAAGAAGGTTCAAAATGGAACCCCCTTTAGTCTTACAAAGAACCCTTGACTAGCCCATCTTCAAAAAGAAAGGGTTCTTCAGAAGCAAATGGTTCTGGGTAGAACCTCAGGCCTTAATGAAGAACCCTTTTAGGACCCTTATTTCTCAGAGTGTAATCTCTGCAGATCTCCTCATCGTTGACTTCACAGGAATGGGGAATGTTCTTTGGCCCTGGTTTGGTTCTTTAAGTGGCCGTCCAGCCCGAGCTGTCACAGGGTGGTGGTGGGGGGGTTAAGACGAGGGTTAGATGAGATGAACAGAGGAGGGGTTGGGGGTCAGGGTGTGATGGCAGTGCCCTCTGTTTAAAGTGAGATTAGAGGTTGACCTGTCCCCTCTGTTGCCCCCCTCAAAGACCCGACGCCTCCACAAGAGCCCTCTGCCTTTCTGAGTGAAGCAGCACGGGAGAAATTAGTGGGAATAAAAGAGGAGAAAAGACCTCTAAGAATCTGAGTTTCCCACCTGTTTTTCCAACATCATAGTGAATGAACAGTTTTATTCTGCAGGCAGTTATTCAGTCCCATTTGATGACCACTGAGAAGATTCCCTCACAGACTTCTCAGGTCCAGGTAGAGACAAAAAAAAAGACTGTTGAATAACGTTCCTCTCATATTTTAGAAACAACAAAACTAAAAGAGTATACTCACAGCTAAATCTGTCTGTGTAATGTTGCAATTCATTTTCACAATTAACCTTCAACTCTAAAATGAATTAAAGGGATAGTTTGGAGTATTTGAAGTGGAGTTTTATGACATACTTATCCATAGTCAGTGTGTTACCTACATTAGATGTAGCAATGAACGACTATAGACGGGGTCAACTGCAGAATGTCGTTTAGCCTCTTTAAAAAGTCCACCTTAAAAAAAAATCAATGACAGTTTAAGTGTGTATTAAATTTAGAACTTTTGTCTGCGAGCCGCGTAAATGGCGTCTTTTGCAGTGAATTTTTAATGTCGCAGCTTGCGGACACTTGGATTACAGCAAACAAGCAGGATGGAGACGTTTTGTGTTTGTTTTGTGTGCTATTTTTAACGTTTTATCCGTGGTCACCATTCACTGCCATTGTACTGGATGAGGCTGCTACCCTGTTTTCTGCTGAAACTCCAGGATTGTTTTGTGAACTGAAGATCTGCACCTATCA